>JANZLX010000130.1:132909-164905 GCA_025531955.1 Erythroxylum orinocense
CCTATCAATAATAGGATTCCTATCATATTATTATCCTAATAAGGAAATAACCATAAAACAACAACTATCTAACAAATTGATAAAAATCCAAATTAATGTTTTTTCCCTAAGAATGCGTCCACAACACTGGTCCTCTCCATACGGACCGTTTTCTTTTTCAACACAGATCCCCACTTAATTTTACTTTTTTTTCCCCCCTTCTTCTACCATACGCAATATTGAAAAACCTAAGGTTTGGCTAGGTTTCAGGATGGAAGAGGAGATAGGGAGGGGAGAGGAGAAAGTTAATCTGGAGACCATACTACAAAAATTGGAGCTAAGAATATGCAATAGTCGACATTGTTAACATCAACTAAAATTGCTTTTTGTTCATTTTACAACTATCTTTGTAAATATAGAAAGTAATTAAACATATAATTGAGCAATCCAATAATTAATTGACTCCAATCCAAAAGTCAAATCTTTACAACTAATGCACTCCATAAAAAACTGAACAATTTGAGCCAGTCCACAACTGAAGTGGGAATAAATCGCATACAAATAACTAATCAGAATCCTATGCGGACAAGATCATAGAATAGGGAAAGAAATGAAGTACTCTGTACTGAACTAACTAAAGTTAGGCATGGGGGAATACAATTTCTATACTTTGGGTTGTGAGAAACATACAAGCTATAAACTGCTTTGATATAAAGAGGGTGATCAAAGAACAACGACTGTTCAGGTTTAGCTAGAGACCTTATCTAGCTTCAAATTATATTATGTGAGATGAAAATGTTAAGAGACCAACAAAGGTAATACATTTCATCCTAATTGAATAGTGATATCAACTTAACTGAAACAGATTTGAACAAGGTGTCAGGTTCCGAAGATGAAATAAAGAAGAAAAATGCTGTTTATAAAAAAGAGAAATTCCTGCTGCAGAGCCTTAAAATTCTAATACAAGTCCATGGTCTGGGCCCAGCAGAAAACTTCAGGAATTGAAAAATAAGCTTGAAATAGCAGGAACAAGCATCTAAATAAAATCCTAACCAATAAGTGATAGGATCTAGTTAATAAGGAGCTTTGAATAAAACCAACGAATGCAAACAATAAAAGCTATGAAGAAGAACATATGCAAAGAGTTTGAAGAGCTATATATACTATTTATCAAGAATAACTACCTCTAATTCCAAAGCAATAAAAACACACCTAATGATTCTCCAAACAGTTAGATCATTTGATGAGGAACAACTAAAAATTTAAAACAAGAACAGCAGAATATAGAAATGGGAAAGGACAGAAAAAGAAGAGTGAGAAAGCAAGAGAAAGAAACTAATATTTAGAGATTAAACGGGAAACAGATATAAAGTTTTCAAATTCAATACTCAAACCCACCATAACCGTCACTCTAGGTGCTTAAATTAGATACTTTAACTAGACTGTGAATGGACCAACTATTAAATCTCCTTTTAGGTTTAAGCATGACAAGAATAATATTCTACGACTAGGAATAGATTTATTTTCAAGCCAAAACCTTTATTTTCTAGTATTTGATTACCAATCGCTTATATTGAATTGGGTTACCTTCGCTAAAAATAAAAACAATAAAGATAAACCAAGCTAACAGACTTGAAAGGAAAAATAACTTCAACTAATAAGCTAGCATTACTGCATCAACACTATCTAGACATATTTCATGATATAGTTTAATACCATTCGTAAATAGTCTAGGAAACAAGATTACAAGTTATAGTAACGAAACTTCCAATCATCTCCAATTTACAAGCAACTAAATAATGCTACAAATGCAATATGATCTTCGGTAAGCAGAAAACCACAAATGTTTCCAGAATGAAAAGCCACAACAATAGTAACATAATCTACAATGTTAGAAGCAAAATTGCATAAAGCAACCTCAAATTCATGGAATCATAGCTGCCTCTGTGACAACTGAACATATACAAATGGCATATGATCTTTAGTAAGCACAAATGTTTCCAAAATGAAAAGCCAAAATAATAGTAACATAATCTAGAATGTTTGAAGCAAAATTGCATAAAGCAACCTCGAAGTCATGGAACCATAGCTGCCTCTGTGACAACTGAACATATACAAATGGAATATGATCTTTAGTAAGCAGAAAATCATAAATGTTTCCAAAATGAAAAGCCAAAATAATAGTAACATAATCTTCAATGTTAGAAGCAAAATTGAATAAAGTAACCTTGAAGACGTGAAAGCATAGCTGCCTCCGTGACAACTGAACATATACGATGAGGTAAACTTGATGAAACATGTTGAACTGAAGACATCTAACCAAAAACAATCATCCACAGGTTGAACATCCAACAAAAGTTAATAGTTATAAGACATTCATGAGAGCGAGCCAGTCACATAATAGACACGAAACAACTTGTGCATTCTCCACAACAATGGAGAAAAATTCAAAACTGATCCTTCCGACATAAAGCTACTAAACAACTAATAATTTACATCAATCATTGTCACTCCAGACAATGGAAGAATCATACATGGCATCCATC
Source organism: Erythroxylum orinocense (assembly GCA_025531955.1). NCBI lineage: Eukaryota > Viridiplantae > Streptophyta > Magnoliopsida > Malpighiales > Erythroxylaceae > Erythroxylum > Erythroxylum orinocense. Next base: position 135,435 of record JANZLX010000130.1, read on the forward strand.
ACAAGACTCAGGACCAATTGCAATGCTTGCCACAAGGCAACAAGTTTTACACCATCACCATGTAGTTTTAAAGTCATCAGCAGAAATCGTCTAATTCTTGGTACTCCAAAATACCTAACTAGACATGTCCAAAGGTCTAAACAAGGAAGATTTTGAGGGAAAAAAAAGGAGATCTAAATGAAGCAAACCTGTTACAAATCAGACAGTGAACCATAAAATCTGTTTTAGGTTTAAGTCTAACAAGAATAATTTTCAACGACTAGCAATTCATTTATTTTCAAGCCAACCCCTTTATTGTCCAGTATTTGATTGACCAATCCCTTATACTGGACTGGTTACCTTCACTAAAAACAAAAACAATAAAGAGAAACCAGGCTAATAGAGTGTTTAATAAGGAAAGATAACTTCAACTAATAAGCTAGCATTATTGCATCAACACTATCTAGACATTCCTGCAATTTCCAACGACTAGCAATTCATTTATTTTCAAGCCAACCCCTTTATTGTCCAGTATTTGATTGACCAATCCCTTATACAGTTATACTGGACTGGTTACCTTCACTAAAAACAAAAACAATAAAGAGAAACCACGCTAATAGAGTGTTTAATAAGGAAAGATAACTTCAACTAATAAGGTAGCATTATTGCATCAACACTATCTAGACATTCCTGTGATTTCATGATATAGTTTTATACCATTCCTAAATGACCTAGGCAACAAGATTACAAGTTATAGTTAACGAATTTCCAATAATCTCCATTCTTCAAGCAACTAAATATTGCCGCAGATCACATAAGATCTTCAATAAGCAGAAAACCAAAAATGTTCCAGAATGAAAAGCCACAATAATACTAGCATAATCTACAATGTTATAAGCAAAATTGCATACAACAGCCTAGAAATCATGAAACCATAGACGAGAAACAGCTTGTACATTCTCCACGGTAAGGGAGAACAATTCAAAACTGATCTTTACTACAACAACTGATAATTTACGTCAATCATTGTCTATCTAGAAAATGGAAGAATCATATATGGCATCCATCAGAAGACTCAGGACCAATCGCAAAATACCATCACCATGTAGTTTTAAATTTCATCAGCACAAATCTCTAATTGTGGGTACTCCAAAATACCTAATTAAACACGACCAAAAGTCTAAACAATGAAGATTTAAGAAAAAAAATTGAGATCTAAATGAAACAAACCTGTTACAAACCAGACAGCGAAGACGGCCCTGCTTCCCATCCTCCAAGTAACGCTTTCTCTCTGCCTCATTCTCATTAATCACTTTCGCAAAATACAAAAATGCCTTCTTTATCTGATTCTGCTCTACCTCAATATGCCTAGTAAACATACCATCACCACTAACTCTCATATGCTTCCCAAGCCTCAATTCATCACTTATATCCCTCCGAAATGGGCTACTCGTTGCCGCCGAAAACTCTCCTCGATAATCAGACGGACCCATAGGGTAAGTATCATTAGGATTATTCCTATACTTAAATTCCTCCTCATATTTCCTCTTCAAAGAAAGGTTGTGATTCATATCACGGAACCCTAATCCTTCCGGGCTCATTTGGGGGAAGTGAGGAACACCACCACCAACAGGTAACTCCGAAAGGTGCATTGGCGGTAGCAGCGTCCGAGGAGGGAAGTCTTGGTAATCCGGCGGGAGAGCGAAGTACGAACGGACGCTGCCGTCAGCGAGGACGAACGTCCGGCGCTCCAGCATGTGGAAGCCGTATGCTGGCGCCGGAGGTGGACCTAGGTCCGGGAACGGAAAAGGCGGCACTACCGGTGGAGGCATTGGCTCATTAGGACCCGGGGCGGCTTTGGGCCTGGGTGACGGTTTTGAATTTGGAAGAGGTTTGGGGTGTTTGGGTTCGCTGGGTTTGGATTCTTGTGGTTGACTGGTGGCGCCCGCCGTGGAGGAGGATTCCCACCGGGATTTGCGGTGGGAGCCGCCGGACGCGGCGGGGGGTGGTTTGTTGACGGTGGATTTTGGGTGGGAACCACCGGCCATCCCTCAGTTCTCGACGCTGCAGAGAAAAGATCTTCCGTGGGTTTTGATTGGGTCTTGTTTTGTTCCATTTGGGCTAATGTCATGTGGAGTGTATATACCCGCTAACATGGTGGGCTTGTCCCAATTATCCAATAAAAAATTTGCCACGTCATCACTGCACTCACACCTTGTATTCCCCGTGAAAGTTCTTGGTCCGTACAAATGGATAAGTTGGAATGAAGCAGAAGCAATTGTAAAGCAGAAATCTATGTGGAGGATAGCCGAAAGGTGAAGGTAAGGCTACGGACTCTCTTTTTACCTTATCGGTCGAACTCCATAGCTTGTGTTTCTCGTTCCCTTAGGGTTTTTTCTCATCCTCGGATCGATAAAGCTTACCTTTAGCTTCACTTGTTCGTGAACATTCATGGTCTAATATCTGATATTGATTGCTTAATCTTTTATTGACAGTTGGATAAAACTGAGATTCGTATAAATCCCATGAAGTTTTCGGCCAAGTACATGGGGTAGCAGAAGAAATCAAGAGATTGATCCTGAGTATAAGGAGGGGGTGGGGTTTTAGGAAGCCAACTTAGTTGATACGCAGATATGAGAATGCCTGTGATTCTTGCAGCAAATATAGTTCCTTTCTTTCCCTGCAGAAGAATGGAAGTAGCCTCTGAACTTAACAATCACTGTGAGTCGTATCATTTGCTGGGGTTGATTTGAATTTTGTTTCTGTAGAAATTCCACTAGACATCCCTTGGTAATTAGCCAGAAATAAACATTGGCAATTCGCACAAGAAGATTGGCTCTATTCTCATATCCTTTAGTCTTCAATTTCTGCTTCAGTTCATGCTCTTTGATGTTATTGATGGTGTATTCGTGCTTTACTATAGGTAAGTTGAAATTCAGGTGTGATGTTGTAAAATTATCACAAGGTACTCCTTCAACTCGCCGCCATATCTTAGTTTGTGGTGCTTCATTTGTCACTATTCTTGCCTTGAATTGCATCTTAACGCCACTTCGAGTGCAAGCTGAAAATGAGTCAAATGACCAAGAACAGAAGGATGATGGAGTTATTGGGGCTCTCAAATCGATCTTTGATCCTAATGAGAAAACAAAATCTGGGAAAGTATTGCCAAAAGCTTACCTGAAGTCAGCAAGAGAGGTCGTGAAGACACTGCGTGAATCGTTGAAGGAAGACTCCAAAGATATCGCAAAGTTCAGACGGACAGCAGATGCAGCAAAAGAGTCGATTCGTGAATATCTGAGCGGTTGGAGGGGCCAAGAAAGGGTGGTTCGTGAGGTATGTATCTTCATCTGAACTTGATTTTGAAGACATTTTTAAGCATTGGCATTACAGACGGTGTGGTTTACTTGCAGGAATCATACCTGGAGTTAGAAAAAGCAATTCGGTCTTTAGCCAGTTTTTACTCCAAAGCCGGTCCATCGGCTTCAATCCCAGAAGAGGTTAAGTCAGATATCTTAAAGGATTTGGATACAGCTGAAGAATTTTTGTGATTATGAATCTAGTTCTGCTTAAACCTTGGAAAAATTTGCAACATGATTCTTGGTTCTTTCATGGAAATGAACAATGTACAACGTGATTCTTAGAAACTGAACCACAGATACTTCTTACATTATAGGCGCTGCTACGACTTACAACTGAATCATAAAAATGGGAAACAAATTAACCGAAACAAACACAATCCCATGATGATCTGCACAACTGGAATGACGACCACTTGACGTGAGTATTACTCGTTCCCTTTAATATAGGATAATCAGCAGCTGAGCTCGTAACAGTATCACTCCTTCAGATCAACTTCATACATGTCTTGCACACTATCACTGACGTATCAAGAACGTGACAGTACTCCTTTTGAGCTGCATGTACCGAATTAAGAAACATTAGGAGTTTAGAATGCAGTGAAAATATAATGAACAACACAGCACTTCATGCATACACAACAGAGCTAATGTAATCCGCAGCAAACCGCCATATTTTTTTAATTCCAGTCATGTCAGGACTTGGGAAACATTTTTAAAATGAGAAACATTATTAACACAGACGTGAAAGCAAGACACTCGAAACCAAGCAAACATGCTTAAAACCAGGAGAACACTACTTCATGTCCAACACTAATAATGATTTACTAATGGCTTAAGAATAAAGAATGTTGATGACAAAAGCATGTGAAGTCAACACAAAAGCAGTTGCACTTCAGAGAAGTTATCCAACCTTGGCACAGTCCCAAGCCGGCGTTTGTCATGTTCTGTTGCTTGGCGAAGAGCCCTAGCAAAAGCTTTGAAGGTTGCCTCAATTATATGATGAGAATTTCTGCCAGCAAGCTGTGATAAAACAACTCTTTCATTTAGTACATTAAATGCATAACATTAATGCACAAAAAGGAATTATGATCAAGAAAATCCTCGGCAAATGGAGGTGCAGAATATTAAGAAAGAAATTACTGTGCATATATTTTGCAATTTCAGAAGGACAAGCATAAGAAGGGCAGATCAAAGGAAATTATACTAAACAATGACCCCATTTCAATCATAGAGGGTATTTACATATTTTCCATTTCACTTTCACTAAACTTGAAGGAGAATTTTCAATGGTGTTACCTGGCGAATATGAAGTGTCATGCCAGAAGTGTTCACCAAAGACTGGAAAAAATGCTCCACCAGCTGCAAATAACAATGAAAAGTTCAGTCACACACTATATTTATCAGTTAAGTAAACAACCAAAAGTTATGGGAATGGAAAACAGAGAAATTAATAAATGTGGGAAGGCAATACTCAAAATTTTTTCATCCAGTTACAATTTCATCACTCATGATCCATAGCATTTTATTCTCCTTAGAAAAGTCGATTTATATTTCATTTTTTAGTTAAGTAATAAATGAAAATATTTGTAAGTAAGGACTTGAGTGCCATACGTTACTCTCCATAGGAAAGATTTGACTGATGATTACTAAAGTAGCTAATGAAGATAGTGATAAGTAAGCACCTGAGTGTCATATGTTCCAACTCTCTCAGTAGGAATTTGCAAATCACAGCTTAAATGAGGCCGGCCAGACAAATCCTGAAATGAAAAAAATAACTTAGCTAAAGCACAGCTTAACTTTACAGAAGAAAGTTTAGTGACATTATGTAATAGGAAAAAGTTCATTAGCTGAAGCGCAGAAAACAGTTTGGTTATATACAAATCCACTTTCAGAAAATAGCAGGTCGGTTCAACTTCCATGGCAAGTGGGATTATTTTATCTCAGACACCTTAATGCATTCCCCATCAGAACCAAAACTTAGATATCAGCGTAGTCACTATCCTGACAACAAAAACTGATTCAATCAGGGTTTTGGAGAGTCAATGCTGGCACCTAATAAAACCTGATAAACTTGCCAGAAATTGCCAACTTGAGCAGCCATCAAACGAGTCTATGGGAAGATTCAGCAGCGGACAATGAATCATTATATTCAATTATCTACAAGAATCTTAAAAAAAGACAACTTTTAATCTTAATTTTGCAGGAAATTAAAGCATAAAACATACCAATACAACATGAACCAATGCCTCATCAAGAGGAGCCGAGAAGTCACCAAACCTATTAATCCCTTTCCTATCGCCAAGCGCCTGCAATAAAGCCTAATAGACAAAGCAAACAAAAAATTATTATCAAACCAAAAAGAGATAGAGAAATAGAAATGAGCAAGAAAAGAGTCGGTAGACTAACTGTTCCAATAGCAAGAGCAACATCTTCATTGGTATGGTGATCATCTATGTGAACATCACCTGTGGCCTTTACATGCACATCAAACAGACCATGCGAAGCAAGTTGCTACAAGATTTAGACAAACCAGCCATAGAAAAATACCAATCAATAATCAAAATTGAAACACAAAGTTTTGATTTTTAAGGTTGTATTCAGTAAGATAGTTAACTAACATCTAACATGTGGTCGAGAAAAGGAATCCCAGTACTAGAATCAGCAACTCCAGTCCCGTCCAAGTTAATCTTAACCGACACATTTGTCTCCTTCGTCACTCTCTTCACTTCTCCAACTCGAATCCCACCTAAACAAACTCAATTACAGTTATTGCATCGTCTCCAAAAATTAAGGTTAAGCAGAGGAGAATATGTTACCGGAGTTGGCCGCCGGCGCCGAGCGACCGTTGTCTTGGATTGGAACAGCGCGAGGGGCTTGACAGTCCATTTTGATGGTAGGCGAAGAGGAGATTGGGTAGCGGATAGAGTTTAGGGCGGGTACGTGTAAGGGTCCAGAGGGAGAGAGCCTGAACGGTGGCGATGACGACGCACGTGTGGCGGCTGCAAACTCCATTTGGTTGCTTAAACTTAACCGATTGACGAATACTACTCTTATGTTGATGCCAAGGTAAGAATTCAAAACAGCAAAACGCCGCCGTTTCATTAACAAGAGCCATTGCATTAAATGAATAATTGCTGTTTTATATCATCCTAATTTGATTATTCTTTTAGGTTTGTTTGTTTCATTATTGTAATTTTAAATTTTAAATTGAGAAATTTTTTATCAGCTTAAATTTTTAGTTTTTTAATTTTCAAATTTATGAAAATCATAAAAAGTTATGTTTATTATATTTATTTTTCTCATAATTTAATTTAATATATTATTTAATTATTTAATAATGCCATTAAATTTTATCTAATGTAATTATTATTAGTAATAAAATTATAAATATATTAACATTAAAAATTAATAAAAACTAAAAAGTCCAATAAAACAGAAGTAGATAAACAAATCACTTCAATTATAGATCAAAACGAAATTATATTAAATTTTGAAAATATCATTTAAATAAAACTTGATAATTCTTTTATTAAGTTTTTTTTTTGAAGAGAATTCTTTTATTAAGATTAGAAAGCATAATTTACGAACTATTACATATATCCAAAATCCAAGGCAAATACAAGAGAGGATAGTAATACAAATTCACGCTTTTATGATAACAAACACAAGTAGTTGTTGCAAGTGATCGTAGTTTTAGATCCTCCAGTTGCTGAAGAGAACATTCCCCATAACTCGAACCCTTGGTTGATCAAACATACCATCCATTTCTACGTCAAGCCTTCGAAAGCCTGACCTGCGCTTAACTCGACGAACAACATCATAAAGGTAAGGAATTAAACCTGTGTACTTTTCCAGTGCTCCTGCCATCTTCAGAATCCAACGCTTTTTATGTACTTGCAGAATCCAATCCAGAGGGATAAGAACACACAAACCTACCTTATCAAACTTTGTCAAGCCAATTGTCTTTCACACATACAGGCTTCCACGTTTCATGAACGTGCGTGCCACGACCAACTAACCTCCAGAGACATCGAGACCAGAAGCACCTAAGTGTAGGAAACTCATAGTTTAATCACATCACCGTACGACCATAGTAATCTATGATCCTACAAGAGAGAACAGAGTTTTTTCTCCAAAACTTGAAACTGTTGAGTAACAGGAAATTTAAGTTAAATCATATCACACGAGCAAGTGCAACAACAAAAAACCAAGAATTGTTATTTGAAATTTCAGTTCAAAATTTGTCAACCATGTTCAGCAACTGACATCGTAGAATAAAGAGGTGTTGCCACCTAAAAATTGGAACAGTACAGACTTTCTGGACTTGCAGAAACTATATATATGAAGTTAAAATTCCGTAGAGTTGGATATGTACATGCTGAATGGATGGAGAAAGTCTGACAAACGTCTTGCAACAACCTCCAGAAAAATAGGCCACGCAACAGCAGCTTCCCTGACTTGATTCTCGTTTGGCCTCAAATTATCTCCATAGAGAACCCACTTTTACACTCCTTACCCTAATAACCATGAAAATCATAAATTTTGCACCAGTGTCAATCATGCTGCTATCCAAGATGGATAGTGCTGCAATCATGTAGACTTGGAAATACCCAGTCCAGAGGTCGTGTCGAGTATTGATTGCTTCAGTTAATCTAATACCCTTTCGCACGAACAACTTATAATTTGCCTGCGGTTTAAACAGCACTGAGCATAGTTTCAAATTCACCGAGCATCAAAGGAAATTGGAATTTCAAATCTCATATGCAGGAGATTGTGCAAGAGGATCCTCTGCAGAAGGCAGAGGTTGAGCACAAACAACATCCACAATTTCCCTATCTGTTTTTCTACAATCACTAAATGTACAAGCATTACCATTATTTGCATCAGCCAAATCCAATGCAGCCTTAGCTTCCACCTCTTCTGCATTATGACTTGCATGCTTGTAACATAATCTGGAAAAGTCATCCTTTGATTGAGTATCAACAGTTGAAATTTCATCTTTGTCACCATCAGATTGATTTTTTCTGGCCTGAGCATCATCAACAACTCCCCTTTCACAAGCCACGACATTTTTTACAGAACAAGGCATGTTTTGATTGCTTCCATCTGATTTATCATTGTCACACTCAGATAATCCATCATGGGATTCAATACTAGCACATCTCATACCCTCAGGTTCAACTGGCTTTTTAAGTTCACGAGAAGCATCTAAGATGTTATTCATTAACAAGCTACCACCTAAAGAAAGTGCTCCAGAATGTGCTTCAGTATTTACAGTAGTCGCATCACCTTGAAAACAAGATTCAGTATTGTTTAGACCGGTAGATTCAGCACCTGTCTTGTTAGTCATTCCTTGTGTGCCATTACTTCCATCAGGGTCAGGCAATTTTTTCATGTCTAGCAAAGATTCATCTAGCTTAACACTTGATTCAATATCTGAGCCTTTATCATCTTCAAGTGACACTGAGCTTCTAACTCCATGAGATGCATCTAAAAATTTACTCATCATAGAGGCATCATTTGAGGGATTATCTCGACATTGGGAATCAGAATTAGCAGTTGCTACATCATCTGTCTCACTGTCACGCTCTGAACCACCATTACTACACTTGAGTTCAGGTCCACTGGAGGAGCCAATATCAGATTTACTTGCCACCTCTGGAACACAATGTTTACTGCCATCAGATTCTACTTTTCTTACCCCTGCCAAAAAAATTGTAAATTCAAATAAAAATATTTTAAAGGATATGCGTGCACAATGTGTATTGCCATCATATTCCACATTTCTTACAACAGCTGAAAAATAGTCAAGTTTATTAAAAAAATTTAAAGGATAAGTGCAAAATTAAAGTCAAATTCAAAGCCAACAAAACGCATTGGGTTAACACCTTTGCTATTCTTTAAGTTTCTGGCAAATTTTTCTTGCCCCAAAAGCTGCTTCTGCAACATATCTATACCAGGGAACACCAGCATATTAATAGACTTCAACTCGTGCTTAAGAGACTCATCCAGAGTAGTGAAACCAAAAACTTCCGTCCAAGTTTTTGTAAGCTCAGAAATTGCAGGGATGATCAACTTCTCAACTTTCATAGAGCAAAGTGCCTAACCAGACAAGGAAGTGTGAATAATATAGTAGAAAAAGTATCCAACTTGAAGCAGATATAACTTTGGACCCACATATTAGTAACTTCCACATGCAAAAATGTTTAGTTACTATTCCTCACCATTTCCAGGGCGTAAAAAAGTCGACGGCACATTCCTTGGCGCCTATATGTATGGCGAGTTCCAATAAACGGCATTTCTGCCAACCGGGTGCCATGAAACCTGGAAAATCATGGGCAGAAAAGATCAAAATCACCAGAATGGACCACTAGGAAAATTCTAACTGCACTGCAAGTAGGTGGGGTGATCATATCTGGTAGATAGAAGAAAAGAAAACACAAAGTTAACCAAAAGGACTCATGCAAGTAAAGAATTTCCACGGTTCAAGATGTGCAAGTCTTCTGTGTGACTTTGTCTCGTTGCAATGTGAAAGAACTACATTTCCAGGTATTGAAGGAACCCTAGGATTATAATTAACAACAAAAATTGACATATATTGAGAGTTTCATATAGTCCATTTATTAACTAAAGCTCAATAACTGTTTCTTTCAACAGCCAAATTGTTGCAGTTTAAAAGTAAATAAGTGACTAAAAATCCAATACCTGATGGATGCCGCAGAAATTATTTCGTCACCCTTTTCTAAGATCGCAGTATAGAAGCCAGAGTAGTTAAGCCTGTTGAAGTTTGACCTGAAAAGATGAAAATATCAACATTAACAGAAGACATAGCAGAAAATTCGACTCATACAACAGAATGCACCAAGTCAGAAATTTGGAAATCAAATTAACAAAACCTGACCACAACTTCGGAATGAAATTATGTTGAAAGCATATAAAAGAAGTAAAATTTGGTTTAAAATAAGGAATGAAATAAAAATTTCTTTCCAGTAACCATATCCATAAAAGTATAACAAGGCAACAGCCAGATAACTCCATTTAAGAACAGATTGAAAATTGAGTACACAAATCTATCTCAAGAACGAATGGATGCACAAAAAGTATAAGTTTAACATTGTTAAACTCAATTACCAAATTGCAAAGCGTGAAACATTAAAAGAAATAAGTGGAATGGCCTAATCCCTAATTGGGTTTCAGCCCATATTTTTATAATAGAAGAAAAATACATGTTATCAGTAACATCCAATATAGTACTCATTAACATTCCTACAGAGTAATAAGAATGCTAACTTCCTATATAGGAGATATAACAATACTAACCCTTGAAAACAATGTTTAGAAAATTTATTGTTCTAAGTTCACAGTAAGGACCTAAACACATTTGATTGATCTATAATAGCACCTGTAAGGCTACAATGCATGTTACTGATGCTATTCTAAAGGTCCAGATCAATATCTGACAAATGTGTATGCAATCACAAAATAGCAGAATACTTACCTAGTGTTATAAAGAACATTGTGTATAAGATTGATTCCGCTCCTCCTGTCCACAATCGGCAAAAAGCATTCATCCATAACAGACAAAGCAACAGCAAGCTTTGAATTGCACTCTACCCTCTGAGGAAGTCCTGGCAGAGATTCATCCAATTCTGAATCTGTTCTATGAATAAGAGACCATGAAAATCCTGCTTCAAGTTCATGTTTGACCCCGAGATACCTCTGCAATTGCTCAGAGAGCTATAAAGCAGAAATGTATAGGTCAACACAATTACTCATAACTTGGTAATCAAATCAAACGGACAGAAGGACGCAATAACAAATTCCAGTTAAACTCAGATAGCGCCATAACTGTACAGAATGTTGAAGTCAATCAACCCAGGTATATTTAATGATGATGGAGTGTGAATATCAGAAGTTAAAAATAAAAATGATTTATGGAGAACTGAAAGTTGGAAAAAGGAGAACTAAAAGTTGAAAGATTTATAATGTTAGTTACCAATAAGCAATGTCATCGCAGTTATCACATAAAAATGAATAGTGAACCACAAATATTGAAAACATGTAGGGGTAATTTACTTTCCAAAAACCTTTATATATCATAGTCAATTAAATATCCCACAAAATAGAAAGAAAATTGGATGCATTAAACTCATGGAATCCTAAAGAAAACTAGTATACCTCTCGGCATTTCTTGCCACAAAAACTATCAGCCTCAAGAGACAAGGCATCCATCTCCTCCACGCATGACTTGTGATCTATGGGGAAGAGAAAATTTTCATTTTCAAGCAGAATATAGATAACAAGGACGGAAAGGAATTCGATTAGATGAAATTGGAAAGACATAGAAGATACATGTTTTTGCACACATCACACAAGTAAGTAGCGGTGAACAGGCCAACTCATCTCCTTGAATAATATTCTCACTGGCTACCCCACAAAATTTGCAAGTACAATTTGGGCAATGCCAGTCACCTGGGGGAAGCATCTGCCATGGAACAAAACAGTGAGTTCCTAAAGGATGTCCCGGGAATAAAACACAACTATTTAACTACAAGATAGCTTAAAAGTAAGTTGGTCTATTTAACTCAAGTCCTTGCCTTTATGAAACAGTATCAAGCCAAGAAGAATGGACCTGAAAACGTTAAGAATGTTTCCTCTTATCTAAACACTTCATATGGGATAACAAGCTCCACAAGTCATCACAGGCCAACAATTTTCATAACATCTACAAAATCTCAACATTCTTCTAACCAAAAGCATCTCAAACTTCATTTTTGAGATCCAAAAACAAAATAAACTGCATGGTTTGCAGGTCATTACCCTCAACAGTAACCTCAATTCCATGCTTAGCCCAAGTACACTGTTGTTGGGCAAGTATATGAATCTCAAACAAAGTTCCAACTTCAGTTCAACTAGAGAAGTAAACTCATGGTAGTCTCTAATCTCCATTGCAGAAGACTAATCTACTCACTAACCAAAGAATCCACATGCATTTTCAGTATGTCTTTCTTTTAGTATAAGAAGACTGTTAAATCTCTTTCAAATACCTACTTAGGTTAGAAGAGAAAAACAAATGATACAAAAAGGAAAGATACAAACTTTAAGATATTCGCATATTGAACTTCTATGAATCAGTACAGAGCATAGCTAGAATTAATTCAAGCATGCAGCTAGGATGAAAGGACGATGAACATAAAGCAACAAATAAAGATGAAAATACATACCTTTATATCCAGGCAGCTCTGATGAAACGTTGATGGACAACCATCACAGCAGATCAGGTCCCCGCCATCCCCACAGAGGCCACAGGTATCATCATTTGGGTCATCACCATCAACGTCTACAGAGTGAAAACTGATGCGCTCAATAGAGTCCTGTCTATTCCATGCATCAATCTGACACTCCAGGAGGGAATTGCCAGAATCAAGATATATATTTTGGAATGGCTGGCGTAATTTACTCCCAGCATGGATCTCAAACTTTGAAACAGTGAGAATTTTACTACAGCAGCCACAGTGAATACCATCTTTTGTAATCCAGCCTTCTAGCATTACTTTGGTCCGTCTACGATTCATATACCTCACCTTTTGGCTTGGTTGCACAGTTCCAGAGTCAATTAGCCAGGCCAGCAGTGTCAGTTTTCCAGTATGTGGAACAAAACCATCACTCTCAGTATTTAGTCCCTGATTAGAATTTCGAACCAACAATGTGCACCTACCAAGTTTTCTACTTTTCCTACCTTGAGCGATGGATCCAGAAGATGGCTCTTCATTGTTATCATGCAAATTATGAACTGAACTTGGAGCTTTTGCATTTAAACTGACATAACTGTTACCGTTTACTCTGCCTTTCATTGACTTATTACTCTGCTTTATGAAAGAGCTTAGTTTCTCTTCATGGCTATCACTATTCATGCTCTCCTCATCATGCTTTATACTTGAAGACTTTTTCAGAATCTCATTCTCACTGTCCTCTCTCTGCTTCTTTTTCATTTCTTTTTCAATCTTCTTGCGAGTCTTCCTTGTCAATTGGCTAAGCACCTCATCTGACAATGGCATAAATGGAGAAGTATCAGTTCTTGGTTTTACCTCGTCTTCATCATCATTTAATTGCTTCAGAAGGGCATCATATGCCTTGATGATGGACCAATAAGCTGTTCCACCAGGGTTAATGTAGACTGCATCAAGGTAGTCTCTGTTCCTTCTAGGCCTGTAGTCTATTGTCCAACCCGCATCCAGAAGCATACCCCTTATACGCTCCCGCAGTTTTTGCTTTTCTGTACCAGTACTACGCTTAACTTTCCCTTCTCTAACTTTAACTGGTGGGACCTGATTGGATGGCGTTTTCACACCTCCACTACTCATCCCTTTCATGGATTTCCGAGCTTTCACATTTTTCAGTCCATGCTTCAATGATGAATCACTTCCATCAGAATCCTGGTCGTGGCCTTTGTTTTTCTTAATAGACGATGGTGATTTCACAGAATGACGAACTTCCATAGTTGTTCGTCCCAACTTCAGGGATGTATCACTGTCTTCTGTATCCTGGTCGCTAAATTTATGATGTTTCGATAAAGATGATTTCATTGATTTACTTGGCTTCCTCTCTGTCCCAACAAATCCACCAAATTTCTCAACACGTTTGGGCTCAGAGTAAAATGAAGGACGGGGCAGAACATTCTTCTTGACAGTATCTTCTATCCTTAACCCCTTCCTGTTTCCTTCATCCTCCAAATGATCATAACTTCTCAAAGAGCCACCAACCTTCTTCTTCTTGTTCACCATTACCTTTAAAACACCATTTTTCCCCTGAACTCTAATGGGTTCGTCAGAATCATAGTTATTATATGATACCGGATGTCTAGATACTCCTCTGCCATTACGATCTCCTCGACTTAACCCACTTCCCTTCTCAAAATTAGCACTTTTTCTCCTATCAGCAATGCCGTGTCTACTTGATCCTGTCTCATATTCCTTCCCAATGCTATTTCTTCCCACCATCATAGTCCCAAAATACATCCCTTTCTCGAAACTCCCTCCATCAAACCGTTTCCTCCTCACCATCTCCCCGTCACCCGCTTCATATTCATTAAAGTCAAACACATCCAACCTGTTCCTCTTTCTCTCACTCAAATCCTCCCCATTCCTCCCAATGAAACCACCCTCATTTCGTCTCAGAACACCCCCCTTGCTCCTCTTCCGATCAACACCACTTTCTTCAATGCCACGCTTATAATCATTCAACCCATTACAGACCCTTATTGTCTCCGACCCCAGGCTTCTCCTAGGCGGCATCAATAGTTCATCGCTCGACCCCGAATCACTAAAATCCATTCTAGCTCGCTTCTTCTCCTTCTTCCCCTCAAAAACCTTACGTCCACCTGAAGACCCAACAACATTACCACCGCCCTTCTTTCTCACAATCAGACAACCAGAGGAGTTCTTATTCTTCACAACAAACCCTGATGCCTCCCCAGATCTCCTCCCGTCTTCCATATCCAACCAAAATTCAACACCCAAAACCCTAATTTTCCAAACTCATCCCACAATTGAGCTAAAGAACCAATACAACACAATCCCAAAGCCTCAAATCTATCGCAAAACCAAACCCATCACATCAAAACCCACTAGATCTAAAGCTATTATCACCTAAATGCCCCACAAGAACCAAGAAGTCACACGAGGATACCTGGCTGCCTTCCGCTCACATCGAATTAAAGTCCCTCCAACGCCGATTGGTGACGCAACTTCCCGGTGAAAGAAAGCAAGATACGGAAAGGCGGTGAAAGAGAGAGAAACATTTAGAAAGAAGAGGAGCGAGACGGATGGACAAAGAGAGAGACTCCAAGTACTTGTATTAAAATAGCTTCCAATGAGCCATTAGGACTCTTCTTCTCTGTAACAATTTCTTTTTTTTTTCTATATTTTTCTTTCATGCCCCTTTTCCTTTTTTTCTTTTTAATTTTTTCCCTCCGAATCTGGTTCTTGAAGATCGAAACGTCACCGCTGTGATCTTCCCACGTGGACTAGGACCCATCAACAAAGTGGGTCATATCTTACGTGGCTTCTCTTGGTTTTGATGATGCACTGTTGGGGATTAACGACGGAGCGTGAAGTTTAATTGCGGTAAGTGGCGAGTGAACCGATGGATACGACAGTATCTTAGGAAGAGTTTCGACTTCCGACTGTTGGCGGGGTTCTGTTCCCTGCAACGAGGTCAAACCGGTTTAGTAAATACTAGGTTGTTTTTATGGCAAGGCCGCGCTGCGGCCTGTGACCGACCTGGCAAGACTAACTTATAGGGTGGAGCAAATTTTTTACGGGGTGGGTAAAATTAAATGTAGATGGAGCTTGTAAATGTTTCTAATCTTCAGTTACAACAGGTGGTTTCCGACGAAATAGTGCAAACAATTGGCTTGGTGGGTTTGCACAAAATTTAGGCTGGTGTTTATTAGTGTCGGCGAAATTTTTGGGCATATTTACCAGGTTCTCGCTAGTGTGAAATTTGAATTTTTGTCGGATTGAACTGGAAGTGAATTTAGTGAGCAATATCCTCTTATACTTAGGAAATTGCTCAAGGATTATCAATTCTATTGTAATGGGTATCCTCAAATTGTTTGCTCAGAACTAAACCGTTATTTATCGATATATATATATCAAAAAAGCAACAGAAACGCTAACTGGCTTGTTACCTATGTCGAACATTTTAATGTAGAAGACGTTTATTTTAATACTACACCTATTGAGTGTCACAATATAAAGGATATGTCGAAGATCTATTTTCCTAGACTTGTTTTGTAATCGATTTTGTTAATTTTTCCTTTTAATCAAATAAAAATACTAGGTTTTTATTTTATTTTCCCTTGGAATTACCTATTGCAACTAACTTGCTTGTTTTTTCTACAAGTTGGTGGCAATTAAATTAAGGGCAAAAAAACAAAAATTCTTAAGAAATCTTTTTAAAAATTATTTTTAAAATTTTTTAAAAAAATCTTTCTAATTTTTCAATTTTTTAGAAAATTATTTTTCTTAAAATTTGAATAAAAATAATAACGAAACACTTCAACATTAAATGTGTACTAATCAAATATTATTTATATAACGATTCAACTTGGCTCTTAAAATTGAACCAAATTAATTAAATATGATTTAAATTAATAATTTATTATAATTATTTTAAATTATTAATTTAAATCATTAATTCAAATATAGTTTAAAAAGTGGAGTTGAGTAAACTTATTATATTAGTAACGTTTAATTTATTCATGTTTGATATTTATATTGTGTGTACTTCTTCATTATTTTTTAACCGATATTTAAGAAATGAGTTTCTTTTTTTTTTGAAATTTTGAAATTTTCAAGAATTTTAAACAGAAGATTTTAAAAAAATCTTAACCTACAATGGATGTTTATATCTTTTATCCTTAAATAAATCATATGTTTTTATTTTCCTTGTATAAATTTTTAGTGATCATTAAGCATTTCATGCTAGAAAATAGTAATATCATCATCATAATTGAAATACTACCACCTTTTGTTTGCCTTAAGCATGGCAAATACCTTGCACAACTTTCATATTTGTCAATGATGTTTTTCATTTGAAAGGAAGTAATTCCATTAATAAATTGCATTAACTTAAAATTAGGTAATACCTAGAATTTATACCCAATTCAAATTGAAAATTTTTCAAATTTAAATATAAACTCAATTGAGTTTATATTAAAATTTTTTAGTTTTTAAATATAACTTAACATTTATATTCATTTTATAAATTACATATAAATAATTATATGTAAATTATAATTAATTTACATATAATTATAATTATTGGTGGAATGAGGTCACTTAACATGTTTACACGTTGATATCAATCGATGTCTACAAGATAACCTTTTAATACAGGCACAATGTTCAGAAGCTCCAGTAGCTCTCAACCCAGTGAGACCAGTCACGTGATTTAGCACTTTCTGGTAGAGCAGACAACACCATAGCATCTGTCACGGTTTAGAACCCTACTTTGTCCGTACAAAAATTTTATTTTGCTCATTTTCTCTCAGTTAGACCACGACGAGGAATCTTATTATCAAACATGGAAAATTTAATAATGAACATGTTGAAGAAAAGGAGATGAATGGTAGTGAATGTTTAACTTCAGAATCACAATAGTTAAAACCAGAAACAAAATCTGCAATTACTATGATTGTTCCTCGCATGTTAAAACAAACATAACAAGGCCGGCTAAAGATTATAATCCCTGAAAAGACTTTGCTGAAGACTGAAGTGTTTGATTGGTGAAAAAGATTTAAAGAAAAGGCAGCAACACACTGTAATAGTACTACTGCACGAGATTAAATGGCTGCCCTTTAGATCTCACTTCTTCTTCCCTGCCTTGGCAGCATCTCCAGCCTTGGTCTGCACATTGACAACCAAATTTGTTGGATACAGATAGGGAGATTCATATCAACAAGAATGGAATTGCATATTTGAAGAAAAAGAAACGGGCTTTATTACCTTTTTCACACCACGAATCTTCTTGGCTCTGTTTTTCCTTTCCTTCATCTGCTTTCTTGACTTCTCTACCTTGGTGTCTAGGCCATTCTATCAATAAAAACAAGCACCAATTCAGCTTATTGGTCAAACACATTGACGCATATGAGCAAAATGTTATGATACAGGCAAAGAGGTGCATCGATGCAAGCTACAGTTGTGAGGAAAAAAATGCATATAACACCATAGTCGTAAGCAGTTAGCATACATCAAAAACCTAAGGTGCTGAATGGTCAAAACAGGGAGGAAAAAAGAAAGGAAACAAATGTATTTTTGCTCCTAAAAATACAAGCTATGAACCAATATCAAAGAAGTGTCATCCACTTGTAAAATTTTTATGATCCTCTGTACGGAATGTATGGTACCCACAGTGAAAGAGCCATGGATTGTGATATTAAATCACTATTATCTACCTTAGAATAAACCCAAAAGAAATAAGAAATATCCAAGTTTTGGACACTAACTATATACACTCCGATAAAATGACTTGAACTGCATGTTTTTGGAATTAATAAACAATACAAATTACATAAAAGAGTCTTATACATATTGGAAAAGCTACTCATACCATCACAAAAACATAAGTATATCCCCATTACCAAATTGAATAGCATCAAGACTAACGAGTAATGACAATGTTAGAAATAGCAAACTAGTAATCCACTTCCCCAAACCAAAACAAAAATGTATTAACGAGAATATCCCAAAGCAATTTGTCCTAAGGTTTTCCAAAACCTAACCGAAGCTCATCAACCCTGCTACATTATTTCATGCCATCACCCACATCAGGAGACAGAAAAGTCCAATCAAAGCACTATAAGAACATATAATCATAACCCCCTTGTAAAACATAATCCACTACGCAAGCTAAATAAGAAAAATATTTAGGCTCAATAATTAAAAAGAAAGTACTGCATATTAAATGTTTAAGTTAAATAAAGACCTATGAAAAAAAAGGAACTCTTTATGAGATATTCTTTCCCCGCATCCTAATACGCCAAAGTTTTCCGTTGAAGAACCAACCTCAATAAGTTATCCTAACGTTCTCAATATATGAATGAATACCACATGAACAAACTAATCAATGTAAGATCCAGATCCTATAGCCCTTGCATGTTACTCATAAAAAAACATAAATAGCAGCATCCACACTGACATAAACAAAACAAGTATACCAGCCTTGCCTTGTTCATCTCGGGTACTGTCCAGTACAGCTTAAACAGCCTTATCTAAACATCTAGAATCTAGCAGCAAAGTAGCTAAACACTAATTTCCAACTAACTGTAAGCCTAAAACCATGAAAGAAGACCGCGAACAAAACCATAAACGCGTATATTTCATGCACAAGAGCAACAACTGTAAGGAGAAGTAGCAATAAAGTACCCGAATGAGCCTGTACTTTGGCTCATACTTCTTTGCGCTGTCCACAGAGTCGTAAATCAGACCAAAGCCAGTTGATTTCCCACCTCCAAAATGAGTGCGGAACTTGAACACAAAAATGGAGTTAGGGTCCTTCACGTCATACAAGTTTGCAAGCTTCTCCTTTAGCTCAGCCTTCATAACCAAGCCAGTATTGCATGGTGAGCAGTATAATCAAATAAAACATAAACAAACAAAAACACAAACAGACAGAAATAATACCTTCGAGACATTGGCACGCCCTGGATGGAGCACGTCAATAACCTGCCTCACAAAAAAATAGAGTTCCGTTACAAAAGCAAACAAAGTCCCAATTTTTTTCCCCTCCCATGACTGATAATTTTCCCCCAACATTCTCCAGGAACACAATCATACACAAACTGCAATGACCACGTCAAAAATACTACAAAAAACAAAAACAAAAGACTGAAAGAATGAGAGAGAACCCACAAATTGTTTCCTTGAGAGAAGCCTGTTAGTCATGAACTTCCTCGTCCTGATCGTCACAGCCTTGTCCGCCATGGTTACTGCTCGAACACAATGGTACAAACTCAGGGATTACTATTTTCACAAATGCATAATTTAATGGAATTAGAACTCAGATGATCAATAAGTATTACTTGTGATTGGCAGTATAACGCTGATTTCCACTTGCCGCCGATTGGAATAGAGTGAGGCTGCGTTTTAGACAGATGAGTGAAAACCCCGGGTACTTTAGGGTTTGTTGGAACGGGACAATAAATTGAGGGGTGTTCGGCTGTGGAGAATGTCGTGCTCCAGTCTGGAGTAAGATGGCCCTTCTCTATGTCCAAGTTTCGGTCGGGCCGAGCCGGGCCAGCCAAGGCCTGAATTAATATCTAATATCTTCATTTTCGCTTATTAATTAGGAGTTTTAGCTTCATCCTCAAAAAGTTTTTTAAAAATAATATTTTAAAATTAACAAGATTTTTGTTTTAATTATATTTTTATATTTATTTTACTTCAACATAACTTTTTATATGTTAATATTGAGTTATTTTTATTTATTTTTTTAAACTGCTATCAATTTGAATTTTTTAGTACAAATACCAAATTGATTTGAATAATAAAAAATATATTTTTAATTATTAAATATACAAATATTTATATAATTAAAAAATTATAGTACACAACAAAAATAATTTTATTATAAATTCATACTATTTATATATTAAATATTTCAAAAAACAATAATAACACCACTAATAATTAATTGATATTTTCATTAATCTAAATATTTCATGTTTCTTACAATTTTTCTCTCATATTTTAAAATTCTTGCAAACTATATTGGAGTAAGATCATACACTTATTCGAAATCCATAGCGTTGTTTCACATTTTACAATAAATTTTTTATTTTGCATAAATTTTCAATAAATTATCCCCTTATCTATTTATCTTAATTTATATCTTAATTAAAATGTATATAAAATAATAAATTTTTATTGAACATATTAAAAAGAATAAAGAGTTTTTTATTTATCCAAAAAATTAATTTAAAAAACATTAAAAATTATCTTTGAATGAAAATAAAAAATGCTTAGATTTAAACAATGAGATATTGTTTTCTTGATACATATTAATGTAATCAAAATCAATGAAGTAAGTTAGTGAACAAGGCTCCCATTTTGTAGAAATTTGGAAATATTCGTAATGTACGTAACTTTTTATTTATATTTTTATAAATAGATTATTTTCGTAACTTGAATTTGTGACTGGTTTTGTCTGATTTTGATGGGATTGGGCACTGCTGCTACGATCCATGGGATTGGTTGACATTGGCACGGAAATACCTGCAAAACAATAAAGCACACAGGGGGTTGACTGCCCGTAGGCCCCTCGACGCTCAAGTTAGTCTTTTGTGAGAGTTTTGGTGGCTAGTTAATAAAGAATACTATGGTTCCCGAAAGTCGTACCTTTTTCATAATGAGGTAATGGATTTATATAACTAATGCCTACAGGAATTAGGTCAACATCAAGGGATGAGCCGATCGACCCATGCGCCGTTCTGAGTCTGAGCTTAAGCCTAGCACGACCTACCCAATCAGTGACTATAAAGCGTTGTTATAGTTACAAATGAGCATCTTTTTTTAAATTTACTTTTGAAATAGTGTTTGCATTTTATAGTTTCTTTAATTTTTAATATTATTAAAAAAAGGTTTTTGTAGTTTATTACCTTGATTTACTATTAAAATCTTATTAGGTATAAAAAAATCATTACAAAAGCATCCAATTCCAGATTATACTTGTGCATAAAGGAAGGAAAAGGGAATGCATAGGTGCAAGAACCTCTCTGCGTCACTTCCCCAAGTCCATGACTCTTTTAATTCTCCTCCCATCTTCACACGTGAACTTTATACTGTGAACCCTAAATTCAATGTACTTTTTCAACTAGAAACTAATCTTTAAAAGTTCCAGGTAGTATTTAAAAAATGAGAAGAGTTTAATACTGTGTTGGCTGAACTAGGTCGAGACTTTTTGGAGCAAGTAAGCCCACCCCTTTTTGTAAGAGAACAGTCATTGGAGGAGTCTGAGGAAATACCTAACTAACCATGTTAGATGGTAATTTACACTCCCGAAGTTGACGATACAAGCTCTAAATTCTAAAAGGATAAGTTATATATATCTCCTTGAAAAGCTAACCTTTCATGGCTTCTTTTATCCTATTAGCAACAAGATTATGCCAATAACATGGACTCAGGCCGAAACCGTTCAAAGTTTAAACGTCTAAGGCATCAAGTGGAAGGGAAGTTGCTCTGCTAAGAGAATGTGGAAGCATAGCTCCTGCGTAGAAGGTCTTGGCTGTGGCAATATGCTCTGGACTTGCCTCATAGCTCTGGCGCGTCTGGTTCGCAAAGTTGCTGTGTCTCTTATCATCATGTGCAGAGAAATGTAAATTGGAATGCATTCTGTTTGGAGAATGAAAGGAAACTCCATTTCTTTCCCTCGTTACTCTTGGCAAGTTCGGAGGGACAGCAGCAAGATTTTGTCTTTTCTTCTCTGTTTTATCAGACTTGGGATTCAAGCTCAAGTATCTAAGTTTGAGTCCCAGTTGTTGGTGTCTAAGCTCCTGTAACTGTATCTGATACTTTGCCTTAAGCCATCTGAGTTCTTGCCGAATTTCGTTCTCATAATCTTCGTGTAGAGTACTGGATCCTGATTGATCTGATGAGGCGGAGTTTCTTTCATCGGATTCACCAGGATTGTTCATATTTTTTATGACGTTGTTTCCTTCTTCAATGGTAGACTGATTCATCCTGTCATGTTCTACAACACAGAAGATCTCTCTTGTGTGATGTGAACTTGACTCTGGTGCTTCTCGCTGAGCCCATATATCAGTGTAACTCACATCATTGAATTGCTCAGATGAAATCGGTGCATTCTCTGCATCAATACATCGCTGTGGCCCTCCAACTTGGTACGTTACCTCCTCGAATCGACCATGAATAGCAGCACATCCATTTTCAGAACACTGAAGAACTTGCAGGTTTCTGAAGCCTGAACCATTCGAAGATAAATGATCCAGTACGTAACCATGTGGACATTGTGGACTTTCCTCTGCAAGGCCAAGGATTCCCCTCTTCCATTCCGGTACCAAGGCAGCAATCTCACCATCTATCATTTCTGCTATCTTCAAAACATCTTGGTCAATAATGTCAAGCTCTGCAACCATTTCATTCGCAACACTCAGTGCAGTGTCAGCCTCCACATCAAAAGGGAAGTAAATGTTCCGAATGCGGCCTGCGTAGAGGAATGAACAATTCTCTTCCAATTCAATACCTACTTAAGGACAAGAATGGATATACAAAGTTGGAAATTTGTTTTTTAACTTGCCTTCTTCATCCGCAGTCCTGAGCCTTAAGAAGACGCCATCATCTTTCCTTCTACCTTTTATTGCGATGTCAACATTCATTAAATGTTCATCCCCTTGACATGAGAAGAGATCAATCTCACTTGTGTAATGTTCATCAGGATGGTAATAATCCCTTTCATTCTGAAGATCGTAATTAGAAAAGTTGATGAAACCATAGTCGTCAGTTTGGAGGAAGGGGTCGTTCAGAAGCTCTCTAGCAGACAGCCTATTGCATACGGTAGCTAGACACTTCTCCACAAATTGCTGCACTTCAGGGTCCTTCACTTTATACAAAGCATCGGGTCTTTTCCCCTACATGAAAAGTTCACAATAGAAAACGGAGACAAAACTTAATCTAAAGATGAAAGAAGAGTTTGAAATGCTTACGGAGACAACTTTCTTGTATATCTGAGCAGCGTGGTTGCATTCACTGTACGGGTATTCGAAGGTAACCATCTCTAATACACACATTCCAAACGAATAAATGTCAACCAGTTCATTATATTCCTCATTATACACCTCTGGAGCCATAAATTCTGGTGTTCCTGGAAAGCAAAACAAAAGGGACTTGAAAACTAACTAGTGAATGATTGAGCGTGTGTCAACTGTCAAAAAATGAAACCAGAAACAGAAAGTTTCTGAAAAAGTCCTAGCTTACCAACACAGCGAGCAGCATTGGATTTCTTAAGGATTGCAGCCAGGCCAAGATCACCAATTTTAACTTCTCCTTGATTGCCATTAATGAAAATATTATCACACTTCAGATCTCTGTGAATTATAGAGGGGTCATGACCATGGAGATATACAAGCCCTTTCAAAATCTGCCTACACCAATGTTTCACGGCTCTAATATTCACTCTCCTGTGTTTTAGCCTATACCTGTGTATCAACAAACCCAATAGCTTCACAAATTTGAATTACCCAGATCAGAAAACTATAAAACTGAGGATATAAAAGAACAGGAGTTTAAAACTAGTAATAATGCTTACTGTCTTAGAGTACCAGAGGTGAACATCTCGGTGACAAAGTTAATATTCCTGTTGGCTGTATCAACCCAGGAAGTGTAGAACTTCATGATGTTTTCATGCTTTAAGGTTTTGAGCAGGTGAATTTCACAGTAAAGCCTCTCAAGATCTTCAGGACTCTGCAAGAAATCGTAGAGCTTTACCTGATTCCAAGCTACCTCAATCCCGTCGTACTCGTCAAAGGCTCTATAACTGCAGCAACAACAATTTTCGATAGCAAAACAACAAGAGGAGATTAGGAAGAAAACTTTTGACAAGTCTATGCAAGAAATGATAAGGGATAAGGAGGCCATACACCGTCTTTGAAGCTCCTTTGCCCAGAACTTCATCGTACTGCAGAAGAAAAACCAAGCTTGTATATACTTCTTAGAACACAGATTGGGAAACAGATGCGTAAAAACCAAAAACGAGTAAAAAATGAGAGCATCTTTATGCAATACTCACCCTTCCATATCTTCCAGTAGGATCAACTTCAACAAACTCAGAGCAATCTTCAAGGGTTGGAAGGCCATTCATTCCTGCTGCTATCTAGCAACAATGTTTAGATGTTCTTGTTACTCTTAATACAAATCCAAATAAGAGGCGCGTGAACAGAGGAAGAAAAAGAGAAAAGAGTTGGTGTTATATTAATATTCTGCCTCGGTGACTCCATCGAAAGGACAAAGAAAGGTGAATTGGCAACTACTCTGACAAGAGACATCGAGGGAAAAATGGATATCACAAGGTTAACCACTTAACATCACAACCTGACAAAACATCCTCTCCTTTTCAGTCATCTCAAAACACTCTCTCTTAGTTCACGAGCTGTAAAAACCAATGACTGGACACGCTTGCCCACTCTTCGTTGCTCTTAAACATGGACCAGCCAAGTTTATCATTACCCAGGAATGGCAAAAAGATTGAAAGTTCGGCTTCATGATAATCCAGTGAAGTTGCTTTTCTTCTTAACCTGTCCTCCATCCGTGGGCACCCCATGATGCCTCATTTGCTTCTGTTAGTTATATTGTTTGGCCGATGTGGAATACTTTCCATGCTAATGTTAATTAGGTATTTTAAATTTTTAAACCAAGGTTTAAAGTACGTTATAAATTAGATATATAATAAATTTTAAACAAAATCAAAAAATTGAAACAAAAGCAAAGAATGAGATTATTATTGTTTGATAATTAAAGATTTATTAAATAAAAATCAACATATTTATACTAATTTATGAAAATTAGTTAATTTATAAAAATTGTCAGTTAATTAATAAATTGATTAATTTTTAATAATAAGAATTATTAAGATAAACTGACAAATTTAATATTTTTACTATTTTATTATTGGTTGTTTAAATAACATTCATTATATTATAAATATGTTATAAAAGGGAATTAAAAATAACACTAAATATTTATTCTCCTATATTTAATTAACATAAAATAAATAATTATTTGTAATGCCATGTTAATAATTATTTGTTTGTATATAATAACATATTAGTTAAGTTTACCTAAACATAACTCTATTAATTTTAGGATGTTATTATTACTCTTTTAAAACATTTAAATATATAATTAATATTATAAATAACTACATTAATTTTATTACGTGTGATTCATTCTTTTGACTAACATTATCTCTCTTCTACGAATAGCAACACGTGGATTAAATGACAAAATATAGTTTAAGAGCATGGTAACGTACTTGAGAGGGCACATACAGTCATACAGAAGATATTTTTTATTTTTTAAAAATAAAAGAAACTTTTAATTGCCATTACTTATAGACCCGTTTAGTTGGCACGAATTGTTGCCAGAGAAAGTAATCTTTTTCTTAAAATTTATATTATTACGTTTGGTTTTTTTTTTTTTTTTTTGTAGCTAGGAAAGTAAAAACTTTCCTAATTTAGATAAAGTAATGACACTTTCCTTGGAATTTAAATCTCAACACCCCTCTTGATATTTAGATTACTTTCCTCAAGAATTCAATCTAAAAAATATACTAGACAATTTAACTCTTCCTTCTCTTTCAACTATGAGACTTTAAAATATATAAATTTCAAATAAATTTTAATTTAATAATTAAAAATATATCAAATAAATATTAGTTTATAAATAATAATTTTTAAATTACTTATTTTTTAAAAAAAATATTTTATTAATAAACATTATACAAAATATTTTTATAAATTTACATAAAAATATTTTTATAAATTTATTTAATTTATAATTATCATTAGTAATAAAAATATTTATTATTATTTTAAAAATAAAAATTAAAAATTCATAATAATTATAAAAGTTGAAATAAATAAAATAACTAATTAAAAACTTTGAAAAAATGGGGGGAAGGAGAGATAAGGGGGAGGGATGGAAATTTTAAAATTTTTTAAAAATTTTGCAAAAAAATTCGCTTATTTTTTAAATTTTTCGGTATCGGCCAGTGTTTGAATTTTGAATATTTTTGCTCAAAAATTTCAATCGATAATCTTCAAGTTTATATTTTCCTTATTTAACGATTTCAATTTTTATTCTATTTGTAGGGATATAATTGAAAACACGAGTCAAAATTAAGTGACATTATATAAAATACTGTTACATACCAAACACTATAATAAGAATTCACCAAACTTTTCTATTAGAATTTTTATAAGTATCCAAACATGTGAATATCTGTACTTTTCTATAAATTTAATTTCCAATTAATCATATTTCAAATTTACTTTACTTTCCCGCCAACCAAACGGGGCCGTATTATATATATATTCTTCAATTGACACATAAATTAAATGTTAGTATCTCCGTATTAACTAAACATAAATTTGTTAAAGGGTTTATAAGCGGTAATGACCAATTATCAAAATAACTAGTTAGTGGACTCTACACTCTCCTCATATTAAAAATTTTAATACGATATCAAAGCAGATTTGATCTGGATTATTAATTTTTCGGTTGTCCGTCTAGATGTCTAGTCCTAGCTGCTTGGTCCGATTACTGCTGCGTTTATTTTAAGTGACTATTAGATGTCTAATCTCAGTTGTACTTGAAGGAGAGTGTTGGAGTATCTCATATTAACTAAAACATAAAAATATTAAATGGTTTATAAAGTGATAAGGGTCAACTATCTAGGGGTGAGCATTATTCGGGTCGGCCCGATTACCTGACCAGGCCCGAATTAACTCGGGTAAAAAAATTTCAAATTTCGGGTAATTTGGGTAATTCGGGTATTACCCGAATTATTTTCAGGCCGGGGTCGGGTAATTTCAAAAAACTTCGGGGCGGCCCAATTACCCGAATTAGGTTATAAAAATACAAAATTTCGGGTTTTTTTTTAAATTATCAAAAAAAACAACTTCGGGTAATTCGGGTAAAGCCGAACAAAATTTCGGGTAATTCGAGTCGGGTAAGATCGGGTAAGAAAAAGTTCGGGTTTGAGCCGAGTAAGATGAAAATAATTTGGGTAATTCGGGCCGGGCTCGAACAGTAAAATTTCGGCCCGAATTACCCGAATGCTCACCCCTACAACTATCCAAATGACTAGGCTTAGTTATTTTGACAATGATTGATCCAAGCTCAATTATTATTAATAAACTTTAGTCATTTTGACAATATTTTATCAAGTCTAATTATTATTAGTGAACTCTACACTCCGCTTATATTAAAAATTCTAACATTAAAATGCATATTTTGTCTCTTTTTCACTTTTTGGTCCGTATAATGAATTTAAATTACTAATTATTACAATTTTTAATTAAAGATAATAATGGATTAAACGCATGTATAACAATTTTTGTTAGGAAATATTAGAAAACATGTCTTAGTTACGTGTCCCATGTAAGTTTTGGGCCCTATTCGACAGTTCATCAGCCCAAATTTTCATGCTTAAGTGTGTGTTAGATTAATTTTATAAAAAATTAAAAATAATGTCTTTTATGTAAAACTTATGGACTTACGGTCGACTCAAGCTTCTAACAGAAGTTTAAGTTCGGTTTGAAATCCTAATTTTTTTTAAAAATGTTCAGGCTCTACCCAAGTCTACTCAACTAAAATTGGATCGATTAATTTTATATTTTTAATTTCAAAAAATTAAAAATAATGTCTTTTATATAAAATTTATGAACTTCCAATAAGTCAAACTTCTAACACGTGTCTAAATTCAATTTAAAATCATAAATTTTTTGGTGTAAATGAGCGTTATTTTTGCCATCTTTACAAAATAATATGTTCGAAATTCGAAATATAATTGATTTCTAACGGTTGGATGTGGAGGAAAAAAGGACGAGGTAATAACATGTCATGCTTTAGGGCATATTTTTCACAGCTCATTTTCCAATTAAGGGCGTCTTTAGAGATGTTAATAGGCCCGAACCTAAGCTATGGTGGCTTGTGGGCCGATCACGAGATGACCGGACTTATGGTACCTCTAACTTAGCCCATGGCCCGATCAACTCGGGACAAAATAGAATAAGTTGAGTCCTTTTTGACATCCCCAAGTGTCTTAATGATTTTGTGAATAGGGATATCAATGGAACAAGATGAACCGGTTTGCTTATGGGTTTAATGCCTGAGCCTAAGTTCATCCCAATTGTCTCGATTTGAAGTCAATGAGTTAGGTCTAAGTTGACGACATTCCGAGTCTAATTTTCTAACAAGTAATGACAAAATGACGTCGTTTTGACGTTTTAATTTAAAAAATAATAATTCCAAACTCATTCAAACATTCTAAGTTAAGTGAACAATATTTTGACATGATTAATTGAATCAATTTTAAATTATTTTGGATCGTTAAAATTGAAATAGTTTTTTTAAGACTAAAATTTGATTAATTCAATGTTTTGATAAGAGATTAAAAATTTTAAAAGGTTCAACAGGTATTAAGCCGTCATAAAATTGACTAAAAATTAAATAAAATTAAAAAAGTTAAATTATAGTTTAAAGAGATTATCCTTACCCATATAAAAATTTGAAGTTTAATTAAAAAAGAGACTACTAAATAAAAATTAATTGATTTATTTTGATTTATAATAATTTATTAATCTATGAAAATTAATTGATTAATTAATAAATTTATCAGTTTTAAAAACAAGATTTATTAGCATAAATGTAACTGAAAAGTTAAAAACTGAATCGAAAAATTAGATTTCAAAATTTTTATTGTTGAACCGATGTTTTTTAATTATTAGATTTATCAATTAATTCCTTACAAAATTCAGGTGGGCAATGTGAATTTAACGGCGAATTGGAGGATAACTTGTGCATGTGGTAGAAGTTACTAAAAATGAAGTGTAGT
>JANZLX010000130.1:165005-175765 GCA_025531955.1 Erythroxylum orinocense
AATTTTATATAAAACTTAAAGATTTATTATTTTTAATTAAATAAATTTATTTAATCTCTTATATAATAAGTATTACAAATTATTAATAAAATTATGTTATTTTAATGAAATAAATAATTTAAAAATTAAAATTTATTTGAAATATATTTTAATTATTAAATCAAATATTAATTAAATATTTCTATATTTTAAATTTAATTATATATAATTTAATTATAAAATTAAATAAAAATAAATTATTTATCAATAAATAAATTATTCATAATTTTATTGATAAATAATTATAATTTATTAAATATATAAATATAATGTTGAATTGATTTTATTAAAATTAAAAATTAAATAATATATATTTAAATGATAGTAATTCAAGTTATAGGAAAAAAAATTAAAAACAAAAACTAATTTTTATAGTATTTTAATTTTGTGTTATTTAACTTTAAAATGTACTAAAAAAGTGGTAAAAACTCGGATCTGTTATCCTTTAAACCTTTGTTTTTAAACCCGAATCGGATCGGTCGGTTTGATAGGTGATCGGTTGGTAGTTTGGTCCGATTTATCCTTCAAAATTGGCTATTAATTCACCCAGTCTGAACCGGTCAATTGACCGATTAGACCGCTCCGATCTGACCAGTTAGACAATTTTTTTTTTGTATTTTTAAATATTTTTAAATATTATATATAATTAAATATATTTATTGCATAATTATTACGTAACACCGGTTGGATCGGTGGTTGAACCGATCAAACTAGTGACTAATAAGGCCACCAGTTTGATGACCGGTTCCAATTTTTGAACACTGCTTTAAACCAATTGATATTTTTGTGGTTGAAATCTTCTGTCCCTTTTATTCTGACCCTAATTTATCCCTATTTGATCCAAATCATTTATACATATAAGAACTACTTAAATCATTAGCTTGAATTAAATGAGGACATATTAGAGCTAAAATAAAAAGCCTGATCATCAGATCCCATATTTTCGAAAAACAAAGTGCTTGATCACTAAAGTCTAATCATTTGATATGATAAACACTTTTTGTCATGTCAAATAATCAATTTGATAATCCACTTCAAAATATATCTAATCATCATTTGTTCCTCTACCCTACCCCTGCCCCCTTTTTTATCTCCTTTTTCTTTTTATCTATACCTTTTATTTAAAACTTCAATTAATAGCTTCATAAACAACATGATATGCAACTTTAAATTATTCAAAAAAAAGGGGAAGAAATTTACCGTTACCGTGTCTGGTTTGATTAGTTGCCCTTTTTCTCTCATCAAAGTATGTGGGTAAAGTACTGAGAATGTACGAAATAAAGTCATCAAGGTAAAAAAGTATAAAAAAAAACTCATAATTTATTATTATTGAATAAACAGGATTTTTATATTTTATTTTATTACTTATTATATTTATTATAATTATTATTATCATTTTCTCTTAGTTGATCCAAACACATTCTGATTATACTGAAATAATATAATATAAAGCTAATAAAGAGTTTTTTTTACATTAATAATATTAAAAAGTGTTTTAAACTAATTTTAAAAAATAAAATGAGTAAATTTGCGTAAAATATTTGTATCTTTTACCTCTGATTATATTCCGTGATTAACTTCTTGTTTAGTTTATTGTGCTATTTAACTTAAAATATAACAAAAATAAAATAACATTTGTTAAGACAATATTTTGTTAAATTTGTCGTTTTTTTTAAACGAAAGAATCCGTAGCAGCTATCTTTTAGATGTGCATTAGGTCAATTTTTGGATTGACCTAATAATTTACAAATTACACTAATTGGATACTCCGCATTAGACAAGCTCTGTACGACAAACTTGATCGAGAGAGTGTAAATAGAAGAATTTAAAAACAGGACCTTTTAACCATATGCTCTCAACTCCACCAATTCGATCACCCCCTAGGGGGCATCATGAACATATATAAGTATAGTTTTGAAAGTCTTGTATCTGATAATCTCAGAAACGGTGTTAATTTCATTACGTTTAATCAGTAATTAAAACTTAATCAATAAAATTCATTATATATAATCTTTGGTTTACTTTCAATTAGAGAATTCTATTGAATGCAATTATCTACTTAATAATCTTAAGCATCATATAGAGTTGTCATAAATAATAATTGAATTCTATATTAATAAACAGTTTTTTTCAAACATAAAAATTCATTTTACAACAGTTAAATTTAAAGAGGTCTAATAATATGCAGTCTTATCCTTTTAATTAATAAAGAGACTACTTTCGAATCTTTTTACAATTATCTTACATCATAATTCATTTCATTTTCTTCAAAATTATATAATTTAAAGGAATACATACTGTTTTTGTTTCCACATTTAATCATTATTAAAAAATCACGTTGGAATGGGATGCATAGAATATAAGAAGCCAGGGAGGCAAGCACGATGGACTGTTTGAATTCAAAGGAGCAATGATATGATTCTACAACAATTGCTTTTAGGGCTTGGGTGACCGCAGGGAGGAGGGAAGGTGTTGTTTCAAAATTTGAAATTCCCCATAAGGGTAGGTGAAATAAGCAATCCTAAGGTGTCGACTTTAGTAGACTTTTGGGCACGTGAGAGTCATCAATTTCAAGTAGGTAGTTATGCTGTATAGAGTTAGGTAATACTAGTCCCATCTGATTGGGCCCCAAATTAATAGGATATATTTAAGTTAGATTAAGGGCAGTCCAAAACTCAGTTTGAAAATTCTAAATATTTTTTTAAAATTATGTTATTTTAGTGTAATGTTTAAAATAACATATTTCAATAAAAAATTTAAAAAATCAAACTAAAATAATGTTATTTTAAAAAATTAACATAAGTTTGAACGCAAACTTAAATCACACAACTCGAATTTGATTGAGTTTTAGTCTAAAATTAAGTCGTGCCTTGGGTAGAGTTGACAATGTTTGTTTGACCCAGCGTTATGTTAAGCCACAGGCTTAACGCGAATTGACTGAACTTTAAGTCAACCTCTAACTTAAAGAAAAAATCAAATAATTTATGATATTATATTTTTTTAAAATTATAAATATATTTAATAAGGTTTCATTTAGGCTTAAGCTTAGGTTAAAAATCTTAGGCTCAATCAAAATTTAGGTTGAGCTAGATTATAAAATTTCGAGTTAAACTTGAGTTCAACTTGACTCACTATCACTTCTAATTCTTGAAAGTCGGGTCAAGTACGGCTTGAAATTTAACATGATCGGATCTATTGTCATTCTTTTTATATATATAATAACTCTTGAATATTTATTTCCCAAAAATATATATTGGTTCTTCAAATTACTTTAATTGAGGTGCATACAAAAAAAAACTTTATTTATTCTTATTAAATTTTTATAGAGAATTTGATTTTCGTAAAGATTATAAAAAGAATGTTTAACTATTGTGATATGGAATAGACAATGGAATAAAAGAATCTACAATCCGACAAACGTAACAAATATTACACTAACTAACCAACTTTGATTGTGTTATTTAATTGGCTCACAGCTTACTCGCTATTGTCTTGGAGAGCCCGTTGGCTTTGCACCACAGACCTAACGCAACGTGTCACCGGTGGTTGAGTTTGACTTTAACTGGTCAACAGTAGAAGTGTTTTAATAAGTTTTTACTATTTTTTCTCCGTAATGTTGGAATGAGATATAAATGGCACGAATAGGGATGACTGACGAGCGTGAATTTTTAACTTAATTAATATTCACATTATTTGACTTTAAAAAATAGATATAAAGGCTAAAAAATAGATTTTAAATAGATGTTAAAAAAATAGACGTAGATATGTATTTAGATATGAGTCTAGTGATAACTCGAACCGATAGATATTTACATCTTACTTGTTTTTTATTAACTTTATTTTTCTATTTTTTAATATTTATAATTAAATGTAATAAAATATTATAAGAAGAAACAATTTTAAAAACTCTACTAAGTGACGTAGCCAGAAATTTATAATAGGAGTGTTCAAATATTTAATTTTTTTAAAATTTGAGAGGCTCAATACACTACTAGCCTTTAAATAACTTCATCCTCGTATATGTATATATATATAATATTTAATTTTTTAAAATTTTGGAGAGCCCAATGTACTACTGGGTCCTATGTAGCTACGTTTCTGTCTCTACTTTATTCCTTAATCTTTACCTTTTTATCATATTTTATTTTCTTATAGGATGATAATAACGTAAATGATATAACGATAGAGTTTTGAATGTTGTAGAATTCACGTAAAGACAATTTGAAACTTTGGATATTTTAGTCTTAGATCTTGATTATGAAAAATATATATTGTCTTTGTATTAGATATTATGATTTTTATTATTTCAATTTTATGATTTTTTAAAGACATATAAATCAAAATCTTGACTTATTATTATTAAAGTAGTTTTGATTTAGAGCGTTCACATAAATCTGTTCTTTATATTTTATATTTAGAAGTTATATTTTTATGTACTATACAACTCGATAGATATTAAAAAAATTCGAACAATCTAATAGGTTTATATATAAATAGTACATTATAAAAACTAATAAATATAAATATAAATATGAGTTGAGTCATAAAAAATAAATATAGATATGAATACAATAATACTCCAACCGAACCATATTCATTATTGTCCTCGGTCATGAAGGATCCTCTTCCCATAAAGTTGGTCTTCACTTTAAGAACACCGAATTTGGATTTTTTTAAATAATAATAAGATTATAATTACTAGACATAAACAAGTATTCTTAATAAATAAATTTAAATCCAATCTACTTTGTTTTTTTCTCCAGATTTAACATAAAATTTTAAAATAATTAAATGTTAATTTCAATAAATAATATATTGGTTATTATTTTGAGGATGGATGTTATGATTATTCTGTCAGACTCAGACATCCAACAAACACGTGCCTCCACATCATATCAAGCCCGCTTTCCTCGCTCCAAGCAATTGAATCATATTCTCGAAGAAAACAGATTACAAAAAAGAAGAAGCAAAGAGTAAAAAGTTAATCAAACGGTCTCATTACATAATGTAGTGTAGTCCACCTGTTAAAGCTTGACCTTCTTTTACCACGTTCAATTCGTGGTTCTTATTTATGTTCTTTACAAAAAAATAAAAATAAAAATAATGATCATTTTGATTTTGACATTTTGTATAATTTAAACAGAAAAATTCAAACGCTAGAAATAACTTTTTTATTTTAGTGAAATGGAGAATATTAATTAAGAGTAAAATTAAATTAAACTTATGAATATTAATTCAATTCATTTCTTTATTTAATTTTAAATTGTTAAATTTTGACATGCAAATTAAAATTTAAACAAAGATAATAATTAAAAAAAGTTAAATTAAGACTAATATAATCTTAAAAATTTTTGAACTAATAAATTTTTATTTAATTATTTAAATAATTTTTGTTATAAAAAATTAATTATTTAATAATTTTTAATTAAATTTAAAAACTTTTTGTTAGTAAGAATATTTTGCTTCAATTATATTTTAAATTTTTTTATAATTTCATCTAATTTTATAATAAATAAAAATTGGTAAATATTATAAATCTTAAAATTTATATTTATTAGTTTAATTTCTAATCTACTTTTTAAAACATCAATAGTAGGTAGCGTCACCGTACCATTTGACTTAAAATTTCAAATCATTATTTTTTATGTTGAGTCTCTTTAAATTATTATAAATTATTTTTATAATATTAATCATTGCTATATTTTAAATATTAATTTTTAAATTTATTATAATAATAACCTGAGATACTACGGGATTACATATCATGACTTTATTTTATATGTACATTATCATAAAGTAAATATAATTAAAATAAAATTTTGAATTAAAAATATAATTTACATACATATATATAATGGCCCGGCTCGTCCTCCCACGATTTCTATATTCCAAGTCGCCGTTTTCAATCTCTGTTTTCGATGGTTGCGTGAAGCCGAAGGCTTGTAACATAACTGGTCCGTTTTCTTTCCCTTGATATTGCTTCTGGTTTCTCGAAATGGGCAAGAAAGAAACACAACATCAACTTAAAGATCATGCCAAATACAGAGAGAAAAATGAGGCTGTGCTCGAGCTTCTAAGGAAACAATCTCCTCTCTCGCTGAAGCAGGTGGCGTCTTTTGTGCGTTTTCACTGTTCATACTTAGTTTCCTTTCACTGTCAAGATCCATGCTTTCTCTGTTTGTTCTTTATCATTTTCTCCATCGTTCTTTACTATTGTTCCTTTTACAACTTGAGTGCTAGAGGTCAAGTTCACCATCTGTAGTGGGAATGTTAAATTCAGATAAAAGTTTTCCTCTTTCTGTTCTCTTTATCTTCAAGATTATATCAGTTGGAGAGAATAGCTACTGCCATTAACATTATGTTCTACCTAATCACAGGAGAAATTCTGCAATCACGCTTGTATTGGACGGTTTCTCAGAGCTAAAGGTGATAACGTGAAGAAGGCTGCAAAGAGCTTAAGGGCTTGCCTTTATTGGAGGGAGAGCATAGTGATTGGTACTGTAACAAAAACCACCATTATCATATGATCACTAGCACCAGATTCTGTAGAAAGTTGTTTCTTACCCTTTTGTCTGCTACTTCTCAGTCATCTCTTTTTATAATCATTCGTCTTCCTTTTTTTTTTTCCGTTATACATGTGGAATCTTGCTTTTCTTTGTTAGGTCGAATGGTTGACTGTTAAAGTTGCCACCAGTTCAAAATAGAGAAGAACAAACGTTAGCTCAGAATCTATCAATCACTGTATTTTTTAGTTACTTTCTGATTTTCGCTTCTTGTTTTGGAATACAGAAAATTTGATGGCAGATGAATTTACAGCTGAGCTCTCAGAAGGAGTCGCTTACGTAGCGGGTCAAGATGAAGAATCAAGACCTGTTTTGGTAATTTTGACTTCGCCACTTTCCTCTTTTGGCACTCTTCATTTTTTCAAACCGAAGGAAGTAGGGTTCTTTCTGTATGTCTTCTCACGATTCCAATTTGCATCAATTACATATATACTGTTTCAAAAGCTTTACTATTCATTTATTGGTTACAGATTTTTCGCGTTAAACAAGATTACCACAAGTTCCATTCACAAAAGCTGTAAGTGACAATTAACACTTTCAGATTCTACCTTCATTTCCTTTTCTTTGTGCTTGTTAATTCGTCTTTTGTTATATCAAAAGTCTATGTTTCACTTCAATTTCTGCAGATTCACTCGCTTGCTGGCGTTTACTCTGGAGGTAGCTGTATCAAACATGCCAAGAAACGTCGAACAATTTGTACTCCTCTTCGATGCAAGTATGTCCATTTCTTGGGAAACTTCTTTAATAACACATAAAAGTTTGAGAACATGTAACACTTTTTTTGGGGTAAGAATGGGTGAGCTCAGACTCATAGCTTGGCTATATTCCCATGCAATGTCTAGACTGCTCCTTGATGTGTCGTCTTCATTGCTCCATTATTGGTCAGGCTCTTTGTGTTATATGGCATTATCGGGAATTGGACCTACATATATATATTACCATTCCATTTTATACTCTCCTAGAATTGGTCAATTCTATCATCAGAAGCACTACTGTCTCTTTTGTACGTTCTTAATTAATACTTGAAAAGCTCATAATTTGTTGGATTCAAATCAGCAACTGGGTCTGGGTGTGGCACTGGCATGTGTTTGCTTATAGTTTTTCCTTCTTATCTTGTCAGGTTTTTTCAGGTCTGCTTCAGCTTTTATGAATTTACTCCTGCCAGCACTAAGAATTGTGGGAGAGTACTATCCTTGCAGGCTTTACAAGGCTTTTGTAATTGACCCACCTTCTCTATTCTCTTATCTATGGAAGGTAAAATTCAAACTTATCCGCCTACTTCTCGTCATCTTGTCTTTTTGCTGGTTGTCTCGTTTTCTGTTTGTTTGTGAAAAGTACTCTACTGTTTGACTTGTTCGACCTTTCATGCCTTTTTTAGTTAATCTTCTACAGCGGTCCCCTAGAAATGCATAAGTCAAATCTGGCCTGCATAATAATTGTGGAATGTGGTTGACTGTAGGGTGTCCGACCATTTGTTGAGCTATCGACGGTAACAATGGTGATATCTTCGTTGGATTTCGAAGAATCATTAGAGTTTTGTGATTTTAGCAGTTACCCACGAGTCTCCTCGCTCAGATTTGATCCTTCGTCCATCAAATCAACGGCCAAGGATGGCTCATGCTCATCTTCAAGATTTTCATTCACTGTATCGCAGCATTTTGATTCACTCAAACCATGGTACCTCACCTTGACTGACCCGACTGCTTCGAAAGTAAGGCCCACCAACAAGTCTCATCTAGGCCCGGCACGGATCTCCCCACTCAACGCGAGGTCCCTCTCCTTCGCATCACCAATTGCAAGAACGCCACATGGAAGCATCAATGGTTACGCAAGGCCCACCAACAAAACTTTGTTTCCATCGACTCCGATGCCACAGCGGGTGACCGCGAGCGAAGCGGTTAAAATTAGTCAACCCCGGACTCCACGGCCCTCTTTCCTCCAATCACCAGCCATATTTTTCAAGAAGGATTGCAGAACCGACAAGTCTCGCGGGTCCTTCTTACCGTTCCTGAGATTCTATAGAAGACCATACGATGAGATGGTTTACAGGTCCAAAATGCGGCCTCCACTTAATGGCCTCGTCTCCATCGTACCACCTCACCTGAAGCACCGCCATGTGTCAATATCACAACGGTTCTAAGCCAAGAGTTGAAGTCCGTTAACGAAACATGAATGGAGAGAGAGTACATAGGAGGACGAGTACATTAGCTATGAAGCAAAGTGTCAACGTCATTAATGGTTTTAACAATGAGAGAAGTGTTTAAGTTCGTATTTATTATTATTTATTTAATTATTTTGCATCTGTTTAAATCCAGGCCAATCATTCCTTAAGAAAGACCGAAGCTTTGAAAGCATCAGATTACGTGAGGACAGCACCTTAACATACCAGAAAACGTATAAAAAAATCCCATAAACTTGTAGGCTTTGACATATGTCTGCTCCTCTTCTACAAGCTGAAGTGTTGTGCGTCTTTTCATTGGGTTTGCGTAGTTTTAGGGAGAAAACCTAGTACCTGACTTCCTCTAAATGTACCATTCTTCCTATTGTAGAGGTTGGTCACGTCATATATAAAGATATTTTATAAAGTTATTTGTCCAAAAGATTAGATTCATATGAAGAGATTAATTCAACTTATATCCATAAATTTAACATATTTCTTGTTTTTGATCTATCAATTTCTTAAATCACTAAAATCTATAAGCAATTTATATATTATTCAAAGATTAAGTCACTTGAGTTCGGAAAATTTTAATCTAACCTTAAACTCGTAGGTTTCGTTCGGTAATAAGAAACAAAAGAATCATAATAAAAAAATGAGAATCGGAATATAAATGAAATTATTGATTATGTTGTTTGATATCTAAACACTAAAAATCATATTACAGAAGTTAATAGTTATACTGGTATTTGATATCAAATATTAATTTTTTACTTATGCTTGATTATTATTTGATTGATTTTATAAATAATTAATTAAAATATTTTGTATTAGATAAATGAATGATTAAGATTAGTTTTTATGATTCAATAAATTATTAAATTTTAAATAATTGTGTGTGGTTTTTTATAAGAATAAAATTAAAAAATCATAATAAACTTATTTTATAATATAAAATCAATGTAATAAAATAAAATAATTATTAAATTAAGTAATGTGCAATGTTAATAACAATATTCTAATAAGAATCAATCAAAATGATGTATTGTCTAAATAAATAAACTAGTTTCAAATTCTCCAAGACAAACACAAAGGAAAAAAGACTTTATGTTTGCTCTAAGGTTGTTTATTTTTTATTCTTGATTTTAATTTATATTCATACCTACCTTAGAATTAGAAATAAAAATCACGATTACTTAAAATTTATTATAGATTTGTTAATTTTTATTTTATCTATTAATAATAACCAAACAAGCAAAAATTAAGGAATGTAAATTACATACTTATTTTGTAATATCCCGTTTCCTCCCTACTAAGGGTTAGAACCCTAAAATTTGGTGCACGTGAGCTTAGAGGCTTTGAAGAGGGTGTGAGAATCGTGTGTCTGTCAAACGAACATGGGAGTCCGTTTAACGGACAGCTTCCGGTGAATTGAAACAATTTGGATGAGTCATGTTCGTTTAACGGACCTTCTCAGATGAATTTAAGTTGCTTGGCTAATCTATGTCCGTTTAACGGACATCCTCATGACAACTTTAGTAAATCGCATTTTTAATCGTTTTAAATTTGGTACATGTAGTTTTAAGTGAGATTATGATAGAAATGCATCATATTTGGATACACATTGATAAATTGGATTATTGAATACACTAAAATCATTGATCATGCACTCAATTGACATTTTCTGGGTATAATTAGTAATAAAGGTGATTGTTTTGAGAATTGTGAACTGTGGTTATTGAAAATTGATTTAGAAATTGAATTGTTGGTTTTGCATTTTTATAGAATTTTAGGAAATTTTTCTGAAATTTTTCGGAAAAAAATTTGGACTAGAAAAAATGTCAAGTGACAGACCGATTGATAAATGGCAGTAAAATTTATTGTCAAATATTGGGGTTTTGGATACATGATTTTAAGGACTACGGACAAGTGTCATTCTTTGGGATTTGGTCTTGAAATGATTAAATTATGAAGAAAATTTAAGAGTAAGGCTTGAAGCT
>JANZLX010000132.1:29660-52906 GCA_025531955.1 Erythroxylum orinocense
AAAAAATTAAATTAATTAATTTTTTATATAATTTATTCAAAGATAATTATATAATCAGTAATTCATATATAATTTATAAGAAATAATTTTTATTTTTGTGTGGGTGAGACAAAACAAAATAAAAGAAAACGTAAGAATTAGAGAAAAAAGCACAATAAGGGTAAACTTTATTATTTTTTAATTGAATCACATCTTACCATTTATGGTCACTTTGAAAATAATTCATAAGCAAAAATATCTACAAAGGTATGGACAAATAATCAACATGAAGCAAAGACTTTTTCACGTCTTGCTGTATTAATCACTTGGAAAATAATTCATAAGCAAAAGTATCTACAAAGATATAAATAAATGGATTAACATGGAAAATAATTCATAAGTAAAAGTATCTACAAAGATATGAATAAATGGATTAACATGAAGCAAGAAAATTGAAAAAATCAGAAAAAATACATAATAATAACATGCATGACTTTTCAATTATTTCATTAAAAATAATGATTGTGACATTTGTGATCCTCACATGAGACGTAATGAGTATGCTTTATCTTGCATGCTAGAATTACGAGAGACTAGCCTATTCATGACATTCATGACCAAAAATGAATATCACTGTCAGTTGACTACTTCATACTTTTATCTCTGCCATTCACACTAATCTGTACATAAACCTTTTTTGGTAAATCTATACATAGATTTCAGTGTAGCCTTACATTGAATAATTGATCACCTTCCACTTTTATTTTTTAAAAGATTTCATCCTTTGCCAATATTTATAGGAAGTAATTTTAAAATTTTTAAAAAG
Organism: Erythroxylum orinocense; assembly: GCA_025531955.1. Taxonomy (NCBI): domain Eukaryota; kingdom Viridiplantae; phylum Streptophyta; class Magnoliopsida; order Malpighiales; family Erythroxylaceae; genus Erythroxylum; species Erythroxylum orinocense. The sequence continues at coordinate 30,466 of JANZLX010000132.1, forward strand.
AAAAGTAGAAATATTAATGATATCATTTTTAATATATATATCTAAATTAAATAATTTCATAATTAAAAAATTAAGAAAATTTTTTTGTCTGACTTTCTTGACTAACAATTTATATTATAAATTCAAAGGTAAAAAAAAAAACTTGGCTTTATTTATCATTTTACTTAAAATGTGATTGCTCGAGATATTAGTTCCGGTCAATCTTCACAAACAAACCACACATATACGCATCTCATAGGTCGTGAACAGGAAACATAACATAATATATACCAATCAGGTAATCACAGGCATAGGATAATGTATAATATGTGCATAGGCACACATGCATCTAAGATATGTCCACAGCACATTTATTTATGACAATGAATGGATGAATGATTATACTTTTACAAATTAAGCTTTATAATATATCTTGTTTAACTATTTAATAGATGAAGTAATAACAAAGACAAAAAGAATTTAGCTATATTCATAAAAGTATTGCAACTCGCAGCATCATTCCATACTTGTTCGTATGTACTAATTTAATCATCTTCCTTCACTTATAAGTCCTATTCTCTTCTGAATATTAATGTTAAAGAAACATGAAGAGCCAGTTCTTTCTCTTCCATCTCATAGAGAAGGACTGCTTCAGGTTTTATCACGCTCACGACACCATTGTTAAGATATATGTTATAATATATCATATTATTTACTTTTGGACATTATTTGTTAATTGAACTTAGTTGGATTGAAGTGGGACACTTTCAAGATATGATCAAGATGGGATTCAACTACTGAAAATCAATCAAGTGAAAGAGGAAACATAGAAATCAGGGGATCATGATTCGTAAAATTTGCTTGAAGCAAAGCATTTAGAAAAGTACAAAACAGAAAGGAGATATCTTTTCTATGAAAATTGGACCGAAAAGAGAGTAATCCTTATGATTCATCCTTACACAATTTCGGAAAGTTTTGGAGTAAGTAACAAACTTGAAATAGAGCTGATGGACCAAATCGATTGCAATGCAAATCCAGGGTCAAATCACCATATTTTTGGCCTTATACGAGAAATTGTTGAAGCTTCTCCATCGTTCCATTTCCTAGGCATAAGCAGTTGGCAACTATGGTTAGTCAAAAAAGTCATTCACAACTTATTAAACATAATACAATGAGCATTACATATAGTAGCATTCTGCCTAGAAGCATTGTTAACATGCATTTGGTAGTTAATGCACTGCCTTCTGTGAATCATTTAACTGATGAAGACAACAGAAAACATACCTAACAAATTATGAAGATAATAGACTGAATATTCTATCAATTGCATGAAGTGGTGGCTGGAGACAATTATGCATGCTCACAATAGAAAAATTTTGAATTGAAAGTTACTTCAACAATTGTTTCTACCCTTTGACCTCCTGTCCATAGATAGATGTAGATAATACAAGCATGCCAGTTCAACTTTTAACGACTCAACGTCCAATTTATCAACAGCAATGTATGAGCATGCCTCCACTTAATCAGGTAATTGTCAATTCTGAAGGTGGTATGTTGCTGAAGTCAACAAAAGCAACAGGTTAAAGTACAATGATGATAACAAAGAAGAAGCTACAACAATGAGAATGAGAACATAAAAACAAGAAATAAGAAAGTTGCTATGTCACTGCGATATGCAAAGACCATTAAGTCCATCAGCGAGAGGCTTCTTGTGCAACGGAAAGAAACAAATTGAAAACAATAACCTCTCAACTTAACACAACTAGACCTTGTTCTGGATATTGATTTAGGATTTTTCATTAAGCTGGCCAAAAGTAAAAATTACTACACCAATTGCTGACAAAATATATTTTTTAAAATCTCTTCAGTGGGGCAACTAATCCCTACGCCTTGATGGATCCATCTGAACAATTCGAAACTAGAAAAGAATTGTGAAAATTTTCTGTGTATTCAATCAGCTAATTTCTGTACAGTATCTCTACTTATATACAGGATCATCTATACTAGTTGTATGAGCTAATCTTGATAACTAACTAACTGAAAAATAACCGCTAATAAATAATCATCATCCCCCCCTCAAGTTGGAGATTGTAAGAAATCGAACAAGCCCAGCTTGGCAACAAAAGCAGTAAAAACAGGAGTGGAAAGGGATTTGGTAAACACATCAGCCAGCTGAGTGGAAGACGAAGTGTGAGACAAGGAGAGAAAACCCCTGCGCAGCTGATCACGAACAATATGACAATCAATGTCTAGGTGCTTAGTCCTTTCATGAAAGACGGGATTAGCAGCAATATGAAGAGCTGCTTGATTGTCGCACTTCAGAGAAATAGGAAGAGGCACGGGAATCTGAAAATCACGGAGAACATAAGAAATCCACAAAAGTTCACAAACAACAGAACTCATACTGCGATACTCAGCCTCAGCAGACGACTTAGACACTGTGGATTGCTTCTTCGACTTCCAAGAAATCAAAGAAGAACCCAGAAACACACAAAACCCGGAGACAGAGCGACGAGAGTCAGGGCAGGCTGCCCAATCAGCATCACAATATGCAGAAATCTGAAAGGAAGAACCCACGGGATAAAACAAATCCAAAGAAGGACAACCCTTTAAATACCGTAAAACATGCTGAGCCGCCTGCCAATGGGACACCGTGGGGGCATGAACAAACTGGCTGAGCTGATGAACCACGAACGTAATATCGAGGCGAGTATAACCCAAATACAACAACTTACCAACTAATTGGCGATAAGGCTGAGGATCCTCAAGGGGCAACCCATCAGCAGCAGATAAAACCAAACCTTTCTGAAGAGGAGTAGTAGCTGGCTTACTACCCATCAACCCAGCAGCGTCAACCAAATCCAAGACGTACTTCCTTTGATTAATGTAAATACCGCAAGAAGACCTGGCAATCTCAAGACCCAGAAAATATTTGGCATGTTGAAGATCTTTAATAGTAAAAGCATCATCCAAAAACAACTTCACCCTTTGAATTTCCACAACAGAATCACCAGTGAGCAGCATATCATCAACGTAAACCAATAAAATCAAAAAACAAGAAGAAGTCTGCAAAGTGAATAAGCAGTGATCATTTGGAGACTGCTGAAAACCAAACGATTGAAGCCGAGAGGTAAGCTCAGCATTCCACTGCCGAGAAGCCTGCTTCAGACCATATAACGAGCGCTTCAATTTACAAACAACATTGGGACTAGCTCGCGTATAACCTTCAGGCGGAAGCATATAGACATCTTCGTCCAGATACCCATGGAGGAAAGCGTTGTTTATATCAAGCTGGTGCAAAGGCCACTGTTTCGCAGCCATAAGAGCAAACAAAATTCTCACCGTCATGACCCTAGCCACCGGGGAGAAACTTTCATGGAAATCGACGCCTTCAATCTGATTGTAGCCCTTGGCCACCAAACGGGCCTTAAATCGATCAACCTCCCCATTAGGTTTCAATTTCACCTTGTAGACCCATTTAGAACCAATTGCCCTCTTGCCTTCAGGTAACTGAGTAAGCTCCCAAGTCCCATTAACTTCAAGGGCAACGAGCTCAGAATCCATAGCCGCAACCCAGTCGGGATCTTTGCTAGCATGGGAGTAGGAGGTAGGCTCATGAACAGCAAAAACATTAGCAAGAAAATCAACATAAGAGGCACTGAAATCAGGGTTGATAATAAACGGAAACGTATTAGGAGTATGAGGGGATGAAGAGGGCACACTAGGAGACGGTAAATACGAAGGGCGGTGTCGGACATGAGAGACAAAATCATTCAGCCAAGAGGGCTGATGCCGAGCACGACTACTGCGCTGAAGGGGAAAAGCGGGAGCAGAAGAAGAAGAAGGGTTTGGACAAACGGGCTCACCAATATCAGCACCATCAGAATGGGCCGAATCCCCAGCATCAGGCAGCCCCAAAGAAGATCCAGCAGAAGCAAGTGGAGATAAGCCACCATCCACGGGAGGATCAACAAAGGCATCAGGAAAAGAACAATCTTCCTGCATAGGTAAAGGGGAAAGAACAGAATGTCGAGGAGCAGAATCATCGACAAAGTGTTTAAAAGGATAAATATCCTCATGAAAACAAACATCCCTAGAGACAAAACAGTGCTTCGTGTTCAAATCATAAAGCCGATAACCTTTCTGACCAGGAGATTGTCCAAGATAAACACTTCGGAAGGCTTTAGAATCAAGCTTATCTTTGTGTGGCCTAGTATTCGTAGCAAAGCACAGACAACCAAAACAACGGAAAGCAGAATAATCAGGCGACTTTCCGGAAAGCACCTCATAAGGGGACACCCAACCAAGGATCTTACTCGGCAATCGATTAATAAGGTAAACAGCATGTAGAACACTCGGTCCCCAAAATTGCTTGGGAAGCCCAGAATGGAACAACAAAGCACGCGCCACCTGAAGAATGTGACGATGCTTCCGCTCCACAATACCATTCTGCTGTGGGGTGTAAACGCAAGACTTATGATGCAGAATACCTTTACGTTGGAACATAGCTTGAGAACTATGACCCAAAAATTCAGCTCCATTATCGGTGCGGATGATCTTGACAAGCCCTGCATATTGCCGTTCAACAAACGAAAGAAATTGCTCCAGAAGATGACTAGTTTGTGCCTTATGTTTCATTAAAAAAACCCAAGTACATCTGGTGCGATCATCAACAATAGTCAAAAAATAATGTGCCCCACAAAGAGACATTTCTTTATAAGGGCCCCAAACATCAACATGCAACAGCTCAAAGTTAGCATCTGCTCTGGTATGACTGACTGGAAAAGGACTTCAGACTTGCTTAGAGAGAGGACAAACGTCACAAACAAAATTCCCATTATTAATGAAATCACTACAAATAGGTATATGCTTCATTACAATATCAAATGGGTGGCCCAATATAGAATGCCACAAAACATTGACATTAAGTCGGTGATGAACATTACAAACTTTCTCAGTTGTAGCGCCAAGAGGTGGATGAAGAGTACACGAATTTTTGGAAACAGATATGTCACACAGAAAAGAATTGTTGTCAAGGAAATACAGATTTCTACAAACTCTGCCTGTCGCCACTGCCTTTTCAGTCTTCTGGTCCTGTAACAAACAATGTTCAATGTAAAACAAAACATTGAAAGAGGAGTTCTTGGCTAATTTGCTGACCGAAATAAGGTTATGGCTGAATGTGGGAATATATAAGACCGACGTCAAAACCACTTGATCACTTAAAACTATGTCTCCATTATACACTACTTCACTCACTTCACCATTAGGCAAGAATAACTTCGTAATTTTCTCAACAGGCACCAACGAACGAAACATGTCCTTATTTGCACATATATGGGAAGTAGCGCCGAAGTCCACAATCCAAGTGCCAGACATCTTAATGGACTTAATAGCAGGATTCAGAATTGACATACCTGCAAACTCGTTCTGTACTAAATGGAGGAAGTGAGAGTCACCAGACTGCTTCCCCTTTAACAACTTCGCGAGCTCTTGTTGAATCAACGCAGAAATCGAAGAGGAATTACGTGACAAATCAGTTCCAGTCTCCACATCTTGTTCAACAGCATCCACCATATGCGCAGATTTTCCTTTCGATTGCCCTTTCTTTGTACCATCTCGCTTGCTTCGCAATTCAGTGTACCAGTCAGGATAGCCGTGTAACTTGAAGCATGTGTCTCTCTCATGACCATCCGAATCACAGTAATCGCAATGCTTATCCTCCCTTCGTTTATTGTCTTTCTTACGATTGCCATTTTTGGCCATAGATTCCGTAGGCAGTGGCCCCTTCTTGCGACAATGATCATCCTTCACCATCATGGTTATAGCACTTGTATCTTCGGTCAACATGTTCACCTGCCTCTGCTTCTCAATCCGTAGGACAAGTGAATAAGCTTTACTGGCAGAAGGAGGCGGATCTTGAGCCAAGATTTGACTCCGAATATGATCATATGAAGAATTCAGTCCCATCAAAAATTGAATCAATTTATTCGCTCCATCCATCTCCATTAACTTCTTGTGAACTCCACAATGACAACCTTGACAGCTACACGCCGGTATGGGCATAAGCTGCCCTAGCTCATCCCAGTATTTATTAATCTTGTTGTAATAAGCAGTCACAGATGAGTTACCTTGCTCAACGGAATTAATCTCCCTCTGTACTTGGAAAAGCTGTGGTAGATTGCTTTCACCATAAACCTCTTCAAGCTTATCCCATAGTGCTTTAGAAGATCCGCAAGTAATATATGATTCAGATATGTCCTTGGATATGGAATTCAAAATCCATTGCTTGACCATACAATCTACTTTCCGCCAACGTTTGTATCTCACATCACAGGTAGGTGGCGATATAGTTCCATCCACAAACCCAAGCTTATCCCTAGCCTCCAAGGAATTCCGAACAGAAATCCTCCAAGAATAGAAGTTGACGTCGGTTAACGATGCAGTAACAAGCACCATACCAGGATGATCAGAACTATACAGCTGTAGACAATCATCCTGTAACTCATCGGCACTTGGAAATCGTGTACCCATTGCTGCCGTCAAATCTTGATCAATCAAATGCAAGATCGTTCACCGCTCTGATACCATGAACAATTCGAAACCAGAAAAGAATTGTGAAAACTTTCTGTGTATTCAATCATCTAATTTCTGTACAGCTTCTCTACTTATATACAGGATCATCTATACTAGTTGTATGAGCTAATCTTGATAACTAACTAACTGAAAAATAACCTCTAATAAATAATCATCACCATCCTTGCATAGATCACATGCTAAATGGAGTTAGCTAGATGTAGGGATGGCAGTGGGTTTTCAACCCTATTAATATCCGCACTACCCGACCCAATGGATTTAGATATGGGTAGTAAATCGTAAAAACCGATGGATATGAATATGGATATGGGTTGAGTCATAAAAAATGGATATGGATATGGGTAGAGTAAAATCTGAACCGAACCCTACTCATTGCCATCCCTAGGTGGGAGTGGGTAGAATTCCGTAAGGTGTTGGGTTTTGTGTATTGGTTGTATGTGGTGGTCTTGGCGCAGCATTAAGAACTCCTCCATTTCCCAAATTCCTTATGGTATTACCTCGACCTAACGTAGTGGTCCCTTTAGACATTAATATAGCTTCCTATTTGTGGGCTAACATGTAAGCCTGGTGTAGTGAACTAGGTTCATGTAGTTTCACAGTCACTCCAATCTTCGGCTTAAGTCCTTTAACAAAGAACCCAATCAGATACTCCTCTGGCATCATTAATCGATTTGAATAATGGTCGAATTAAGCACAATATTCTAACACTGTTATGAAAATATGAAGAATAGGGAAAAATATACGAAGAGCAGAGGAGAGAAGAGGAGAGAATAAGAAGGAGAAAAAAAACTAGGAGGAGAAGAGAAGACAAAGGAAATCACAAGAGAGAGAGAGAGAGGAAATAATAGCTAATTCATATTTTTCTTCATGTCTTATAGCAGTTACAGGAGATGTTTTATAGTACTCTCTTGCATTTAAAGTGGTATAATTGTTGTATAAAAATTATGTAACACAAAAAGAGGCAGTTAGAAAGTTATAAGCCATCTATCTAATAACAAATAAAGAAAAAGTTAAAAAGAAAGTACCTGTTTTTGGAAGCTAAAGAGGATAATCTTGGACAACAAATAAATTATGGGTTGATTTGTGATATTATGTTGAATCGTTTAACTATTGATACTTTTTATATGTAAGAATTAGAATCTATTATGAGTATTGGCAGATTTTAGGTTTAGTTGTTAGAAGAATCGACTATATTAAATTTGTAAAATGGAAATTTTTTAATGAATAGTCATTCTTCCATGTAATTGAGATACAGACAATGTAAAACCCCATGTTAGGGGTTAGAAAATTGAGAAATTTCAGTACAGTATATGCTTTGCTTAATTAAGTATTCGTTGATATGTGCATATGAATTTTGACATATACAAATAATTGTACATGCATGTATTGACATTTTCTGGATAAAATAGATTTATAAATGAGATTAAATTGTGAATTATGGATTATTGGTGGTAAAAAAAATTATTTGGAGACTATTAGTAACATTTTGAAAATTTTAGAAATTTTTCTGAAAATTTTGGGGTATTTTAGATTAAGAAAAATGGACAAATGACATAATAACATGTAACACTTATAAGAGGATGACAAGTGGCCCCCATGCAAGGGGGTCATGTGTCAATGAGTTATTAAAGCAAGATAGTACAAATTGTGTAAGGCAAAAACTCTGTAACTCGTTGTTTTCTCTTCGGCATAGCTTTGTTTTCACCGAACTTTGGTCTTCTTTCTCACTGCTGTGATTTTCTGAAAACAAGGTAAGTAAAGTTTTAAGTTTCTAAGTTATCTAACTGATTTTTGGTGATGTTTTGCATGTTTGGAAATAAACACATGCATGAGTTATGTAAGTTGAATGGTTTCGGTGAAAGTGATGATTGTTAGAATGTCTCATATTGCCTAGACATGACGCAAGCCCAATTATTGTTAATGAACTCTACAATGATGAGATGAGTTGATAATATTGTACAATGGAAAGGTACAGGAGGTGTAATATCGATTGCATGTAGCTTAAAGAGAAACTTAGTGAAGTAGAAAGGTTTCGGATGATTGAGTGGTTGTGATCAATGGGTTTTAATGAAAATAAAGGTAACAGTAGAGAGAGAAAGCACAGATTCCATATCTGGTTTTAAAGTTTGATTTTTGATTCTTGAGTTTTGAGTTGTATGAGAGTAAGATGGGCTAGAATGGGAGTAGAAATGCAAAGAATATAAGTTAGAAATAGTGTAGGAACCGTGAAATGAGGAAAGAGAGAGTGCAAAAAATGTTGTAAACAAATGTTGAAGATGATGAATAATAGTGAAAATTTTCTGGTTTTGGTATTTGTAACTAATCTTGCCTTTTGAGTTGTTTTAGCATAAGATAAGTTGGATGGGTGTAAAAATAAAGGAGTAAATGTAAGTGTTGGATACCGAACTTTTCGATTAATTGAGAAATTGTTGGCGATTATTTATGTGTAAAGAAAAGAATAATTCTTGAATTTGAAATAAAATAGAAAAAATGATTTAGATACAAGATAGGTTATATGTGAAATGTTGGAGATGAGGGTTTGTGTGATTCATGTCCGTTTAACGGACATGAAACAACCAAGGTGTCCCAAGTCTCCCGAGAAGGTTCGTTAAACGGACATGAATCACACAAACCCTCCTCTAAAACCTCTTACAAAGTCTCACACCTATTCTATCAACCTACTATGTTCTTTGAGCTTACTCATACCACATTTTAGGATTCTAACCCTTCCCATGAGAACGGGATGTTACATTGGCAGCCGTATTATATAATGGAATCATTAACTCTTTAAAAAGCACTTAATTATATAAATATTTCTTAATAAATCTCTTCATAAAAAAAATTAAAGACATACAATTATCACCAATGTTTTAAAACTGAACCGAAAGTTAAACTGATAAGACAAAAAATTTCAAGTTTAAAATCATAAAATCGGTTAAAGATTGAATAAAATTAAATAATTAAAAAATTATCCTTACCTATAAAAAATTTTAAAGTTTAATTGAAAAAGAAGAATATTAAATAAAAATTAATTGGTTTATTTTGATTTATAAACACTGGCCCATTAATTAATAAACTTATCGTTTTTTTAATAACAAAAATTATTAAACTAAATCGAACTAAAAGGTTAAAAACTTAACTAAAAAGTTGGTCGATTTAAGCTTTTTACTACTAAACTAATCAAATCGGTTCGATTTTTAAAACATCGATGATCATAATGAAGGAAGCCAATTAATTAAACCTTTAAAACCAAGCAAAATAGTGGAAAAAAATATGCACAAAAAGAAGGAATTGACTTTGTTGAAATATTTTCTCATATAATTCAACTTACTACAACAATGCATGATATGTATGACTTACATTTAGAATTGTTAGATTTGAAAATTACTTTTCTTTATGCAAGCAAAATTTACAAGAAAAGAAATATATGCTTTAACTAGAAGAACTTAATTTACAGGTTAAACAAATTTTGGTATGGGCTTAAAAAAGCATTGAAATATTGGTATATGAATCCTTTAGCATACATTAAGAGGTTTGATAATAATAATTTCATTATCTTGTTATTTTATATAGATAACATATTTTTTGCGAGTTAAACGCACATTTAGTTAAGAAATTCAAAACAAAATATTTAAGTTCAGCAAACAAGATTATAGATATACAAATGCTGAAGAAAAATAACTAAAAGATTTGATTTTCTTAAAAAAACTATGTAAAGAAGGAATTTTGTGAATCTTCAATATGGAAAATTGTAAGATAATATATATTAATTTCAAATATCCTCTGATATGAGCCTCGTCAATGAAAATGAAAGGACGGAGATATCTCATGCATGTATTTGCAGTAAAAAGCACAATATTTTACCATAATTTGCATAAGGCTCATGATTACACATACAATAATAACAGTTAGCCACTACATGACAAATTCTAATAGAGAGCATTGAAATTCTATAAAGAGGATAGATACATTTAAGAGACCTCTTTTTTATGAAAGAATATGTTAACTCTAATTATGTATGTGATCTTGATATAAATAGATAAATTGTAAGTTATACGTTCATGCCTGTTGAAAGGATTATAAGATGAGTTTCAGGATTACAATCAGTTGTAGCAACATTATCAACAAAACCAAAGTCTGCAATCGCTATATAAGTCAATATAGAGGTGGTATGGTTGAAACTGATTTTGAAAAAACTTAAAAACATCTTGATGTTTCATTATTTTTTTACAATTAGAGTGTCATGAATTTAGTGAAGCATTCCACCTTGCTATTCAAATATCATATGCGTACGAGTTCAATTCTTTTGCATAGATATTAAACAGAATTTAGTTGAAAATAAAAGTAATAGCATGATAGAAAAAATTACTTAAAAAATATATAGATAAAAATAAATAACGTAAGATGGAAAAAGTAAAATGTGTAATTATTTTAAGTATAATTAACTTGATTCACCCAAATACGTATCCTTTCATTTTCTGCATCAGTAACTTTTCTTGGGACTGCTAGAAGGGTGCTGTTTCTGGGATAACTCACCCCATTCAGATTCCGTATTTCTTAGATTTGTAGTAATAACCAACCTCCTTAAGCTCACCAAATATTGTTTACTAAGTCCAGAACCCTGAACTAACTGCATGACCTTTACTGGCGGAAGCATGGGCTACTCAACTTCCAGCGCTCGAAAAGAGAAATCCATTCAAACATTTTATTTAGCTTCAAACTGTGTAAGAGGAAACAACTATAATATTGCTGGTATGATCAATGATTCACTTCCATTATTATCCCCAAATTCAACATTACAGCTCTGTTACGTCTTGCTCTTTTTCTATTTTCGGATATACAACAATTGTGAAAGATTAGCTGAGGCAAAGAATGACGAGTCCATGTTTGGAATGGCTTCTCTAACCTTTTTCATGTATTTTCATGCACTTGAGTATACAACTAATTGCATTTAAGTTATGCAAAAGTTTGTTTGATTATGAAGTGGAAGCAGTTACTGATGTTGAAGGTCGGAGAATCTGTTGTAGCAATCTAGCTGCAAGACGCTGAGTTATCCCCCCAATAACTCGGCCCCCAAGATTACGTGCCTCAGGTTGTTGAACGACCTACAAAACATGCATCCAGAAGTTAGATTTATTTACTTCAAACGACAGCCAGAATATGACATATAACTTGGATGCAATTTTAATGCTTCGCTTAGTCTAAAACATGTTGTTTGCATTGCAGTTTTTGACGGATTTATGATGTTTCTATAAGGACTATGACTATTTCCCACTCTGATTTGCTGCATTACCGTTCGTTATTCTCTGAAATGTTTCAAACCTAATCAGACCAAATGTGTGCTATTAGCCAAAAGGACAATATTTTACCTCTTCATGACATTCTTTTAGTATCAAACCAAAAGAAAATTTTGCTTTCTGTAAGTCAACTCACCTCTCAATTTCCTTTTAATTGTGAATTTTCTAAAGATAGTTTTTGTGTAAAGGAACGTGGAACACCTTATGACTCCTAATGCTCATCATGTAGAACAGGTTGCTAATATGTGCCAATGACATGCAAATGGTTCCCTGCCTTTATGGTATTTTCGTTAAGACGTACCTGTAATATGGGCTGCAAAACGGTTGGGTCAAAATCTTTGGAGGATTGTAGAAGTCCCCATATTCTTATAACTTGGTCGCGAAGTTCCATCATGCTTTGTATTTCAGTTTCAGGCATCGTAAGAGGCCCAGTTATACTGCCATTAAATACCAAAACCTTCATAAAAGAGGGGATGGAGTTATAAGAATCGATAACTGTACCCAGAATAACAGCTTCTGTTACGCGAACAGCCTCCTTAATAACTAAAGTTCGGAGCTCTTCACCATCTGGACCCAGTAATAACTTCAAAACAGGCTGTAAAGCATCTTTTGTGGAGAAATCTCTATCCTTTCTTCCCTGAACAAGTAGGTTTTCAAGCCTATTCCACCTGCAGCAAGCCAAAATTAACATGTTAAAAAACTGGACAATAGAACAATAGAACAATAGAAACAATTTATCATAAGATTCAAGCGTGGAACTAAAATAAAATGGAGGTCATGCTACATGCCTAAACTTCCCATCTTTAAATAGTAACTCAACAAGAGCATCTCTGAGGTATGGATTTGGATCAGTAAGAAGCCTTTTAGCAAAATATGGATATGATGCAGCCAACACCTTGAAATCCGGATCAGCATAGAGAGCTAAACCCTCGAGTACAGTAAGGGATCTCAATATTAATGCATAATATGCTGGAACTGCAATTAAACAAGGAAAACCCATTAGAATCACTAACATGTGAATACCTTGGCTTGTAACCAATCAAAACAAGAATGCTAAAAGAGTAAGCTATAGACTACATAACACAGTGTCACAGAAAAAAGACTGACTCACCATTAAAAGGATACTGATAGAAAACAGCACCCAAACCATCCACTAGAGTTTTAAAATTCAGCTCACTCACAGTATAACTGAGTGCATCGTCAAAGAAGTTCTGTAGTGCTGGTACAATAGGAGACACATCCACATCCCGGGACAAAAAGTCTAAAGCATAATAATCACGAGCCATGGCATCATAATCTCGATTAACCATGTGAACAACATGACCAATTATAGCAAATCTAGCTTCTTCTGGGGTCTCACTCATCATTCCAAAATCGAGGAAGGCAAGTTTTCCCTCGGGTGTTGCCAAAAGATTTCCCGGATGAGGATCAGCATGAAAATATCCGTATTCAAGTAGCTGCCTGAGGCTGCACTGTATTCCGGTTTTAACCAGATCCAGAACTTTTAGACCTTGTTTCTCAATAGCTTCTTGCTCATTCAATTTAACTCCATCAACCCATTCCATTGTCAAAACTTTGCCACTTGTATAATCCCAGAAGATATCAGGAACTAGAATATCTTCCTTGTCAGCATACAACTTTTTAAATCTTCGCGCATTCTGTCCCTCCTGCAGCAGCCTGTCAAAATTAACATTCAAACGCAAAAGGATCTCATAAAAGCAATTACAAGAACTTCAGTTTGTCCAACAAGAATGGGGATCCAAAATCAGTACTAGGAATAAGAATCATCAGGAGATGTTATCAGAAGGCAGCAGGAGTAAGATAAAAGATGGCCATGGCCAAAAAGGAAAGACCTGGACGTAGTTAAGCTCTTGGTAAACTCTGCTGGCGAATTCATCAATGAGAGCAACAACGTCACTGGTGATAATGTCAACATAATTGTTGATGAACAATCCTAAACCTCTAATGAGGTAAAAGTCAAGTCCAATAGCTTCTTCAATTCCAGGGCGTTGAACCTTAACAGCAACAATTTGGCCAGAATACTTGAGTTGAGCTTTGTAAACTTGGCCTAAACTGGCAGCAGCAATAGGAGATGGAGAAATAGATGAAAAAATGGAATCAAGAGGTAATCCAAGCTCTATCTCAATGCAGGAAAATGCTTCAGCATCAGGGAATGTAGGCAAAGCATCCTGTTGTGTTGGTTGAATCAGTAAATCGCAATGATACCTTTGCAACACATAAATAATAGAGAACAATAGTTTTGAGAAGGTACCTGAAGCTCGGAAAGCTCCTCAAGATACTCGGGAGGACAAATGTCAGGCCTGGTAGACAAACCCTGACCCAGCTTTACGAAAGTAGGACCGAGTCTGGTGAAAATTGTTCTGAGCTGTGCAGCTCGTTTTCTCTTATTTTGGTCAAAAACCCCCTTTCTTTGGTCCAACAACAATTTTACGGCAAATGAGCCAAGCGCAACCAAAATTTCAATAGTCCTACCCACAACCTGGACACAAGCTCAGCATGAATTTTATATTATGTTATACCTACGTACTACAATAGTAGTAGTAAGTAAGTAGCAGAGAAAGAAGAAAGCGAGAACCTTGAAAGGGGAAGAGCCGTATTTAGTAGCAAGAAGCTGAGGGCTGTATAGCGACGCGTTTGCTGCTCTGGCCATGGCCCTTACCTCCGCTTGCAGGTCTTCAGCTCGATCTCTAGCAGCTGCAGCTATTAGTAGGTTATTGAGGTTATTACTATTACTGAGCGTGGTGGAGGTGGAGGTGGTGGTGGTAGGTGGTGTCGCTTCCACCAGAGCAGCTCGCGTTTTTGTTCTAGCTATTGGCCTCGCCCTGACCTTAGGGTTTGAGATCATGGAAATGATGGATCCATTGCACGCCCCAATTAGACTCATGGTGCACTCAAACACGTATCTTCTTCTTCTTCTTCTTCTCCAACTGCTATTCTATAATTAACAGATATTTGTTGCCTTTGGTTTCCCTGGTCCTGAATTTAATAGCTTACATTACGTTACATACATAACTCATGACCTCATTTGTCTGTGGGACATAAATCACAAACTTATCAACCGCAACAACTACCGTCTCCACTCAACAATCGGACCAGACCAGACCAATCGGGTAATGGGCTTAATGGTTGCCAAATATACAACTTACAGGCAGCCCACGGGCTTCATAATTGTACCCAACACACATAACTGTCTGCAACTATGGATTTCTGTCTGCTGTAATTAATCATATAAACTTTCTTATAGAAAAAAGAAATTACGAAAAATAACCCAAAGCGGAGGTTCAGATTCCCAAACTTATGTACAGTATCTAAATGTCCACGTGTCACGTAGATTTGTGACGGAGGAATAAACACAACACTGCTGGTCTCTCTATTATACACATGCATATATACGATATGGGGTTAACTCAACCAAACTAATACATTATATGACTCTCCTCAGTCCTCATCCATGACATGATAATGCTTTCAAATCACAATCATACACAGTTATTTCCTGCGGCTGACCCATAACAAGGTATAGTATATAATACACTTGCCCTTGATTTCTTTGAACTGGGCGGGCCTTCGACAGATTCATGTCCCCCAAGTTACCTACCCTTCCAGTTTCATAGCAGCAACTGTCATTTAAACATAAAGCCCATCCGCTGCTTTGCGCAGGGCACCTTATCCAAAACAAGGTGTTGTATTGTACCGTACGTCACCAGCTGGAGTCTATTTGACATCTGCCTCGTTCGTTGCCATTTCAAGGACAAAACGGAAAGCTTCTCATCTACTCCACTTCTTTTCCATATCTAAGGACATGTTCAATTCACTATTGTCTCTACATGGTTCCGTAATCCAAATTCTCCCACTCGAAATGATCAACTAAGCCAATATTTGGCGCACCTCGCAAGAATACGCAAACGCATACACACACAGCAGCAATTGCAAGCATTGAATGAATGTACGGACGCTGAAGTAAGCCTCGTGACCCCTGAATCTTCCTATAGTACTTTGCTGCCACTGTGGCACACTTCTCACAAGATCTCCATCCTTGCTGAGCCTGAGAAGCTATATTATGTATTTGCTCTGGCTCGTTTGTAATTGTAACTGAAATTTGTCGCCTTCTTCTGTCAGCAAGCTTTTGGGTGACCAGTTTGTTATAAGAGTGGTTCTGCGTCATAACAGCATAATCATATGGAGAATGGCCATTTGCATCCAACTGAGTTTTCCAAGAAGTCAATCCAATCTGCAGAATGGGGCACATGGTCCACAAAGGAGTCTTGAGCTGATAAATAAACAATATCGCACGGAATGATGAACAAACTAAGTATGTTGATTTACTTAAGCTTCCGCCCCAAATCCAATAGATACTAGAATGAAAAGGGTCTTATTTACGTGAATAACAATAAAATCCATGCTAGGATATGCTTAACGCTGAAACTAAATACTACGTAAAGGGTACCTACAGGTTAAAGGTATGTAATATTACCTCACGTGGGTCATTTGTCAAAGCATCAATCATCTCCTCCGAGCCTGATGTACAAGCAACCAAGTGCAATGGTGTAGTACCACCGGGTCCAACAAGATTTGGTGTGAAAATGTACTGCCTAGAGAAAATGTCATTACTATTAACTGAATAGTTGATAAGCAACTCTACCATTTTCCTACACCTCCTTTTTATTGCCCGGTTCAAAAGCTGTGTATCAGAAAGTGTCTCTAACGATTCCCTGGAAAGCCCACTCCCATC
Organism: Erythroxylum orinocense; assembly: GCA_025531955.1. Classification (NCBI taxonomy): domain Eukaryota; kingdom Viridiplantae; phylum Streptophyta; class Magnoliopsida; order Malpighiales; family Erythroxylaceae; genus Erythroxylum; species Erythroxylum orinocense. The sequence goes on from JANZLX010000132.1 coordinate 47,092, forward strand.
TGTATTCCTTTCCACCAGCATGTCCAGAATTATTTTGATCAAAACACAGAAATCTCTTGCGACAGAAAAAACAAGCAAAAATTTGAAACGGTCTAGTGAGTAATTAGGAATCTCAGACATAAAAGATCTTTTTCTTTGGAAAAGCCACCCGATTTCATTCAGGAAATGGAGAATTTGATTCCTCGAATTAGGTGGACCAAGGTCATAAGCATGTTCTTCTGTAATATCATTACATGCTTTAGCCTCTTCATCAAGCTCAGGTTCCAGGAGTCTTAGTTCTTTGCAGATGGCGTCATCTGCTATAATTACAGGAAAACTGGTGCCTTTAAAGCCATTCTCTACCTGTTCAAGAGTATCCTCAATGTCATTCAAAGGAAGTTTTTAGTTGAGTATTTCATATTCAATACCATATTAGGCACTTAATGTCTTACCTCAACAAAACAGCGACCTAAAGCATGAGGAGATGATCCATGAATTTTAAAATCACCCACACTGATCTCATCATATATCCTTTCTGAGTAAGTTGATGCTGTAACTTTCAGAGATGTGTATCCTCCAATATCAGTGCAAAAAAAACTGGTCGAAGTTTTAGTAAACAATAGAGAAAACATGGAGAGATGTTCAATTGCCATCCCAAAGAGAGAACATAAAGAAGGGATCAAAGTTCATATTTTACTCACTTGGTTCCAAGATTAGTAAGATTTTTTCCCCTCAACAGAAGAGTAGTCTCTTGCCCACTAACAACTGCCAATGGGGAAATGGAAATCAACTCAGGAGAACTCCAACTACTCCACGCTTTGCATAAATGAATCCTCCCTGATTTAAGAATACATAGAATGCAGAAATCGAAGCAATTAGTGACATGATACTTTTTACAGAATTTTGTCTTCAAAGTAGTAAAACGTTTCTGCCATTGACATAAAGAAACTACGAAATATAATGAAAAATCTTTTCATGCCCAGTCCTCATCTACATACCATCTTTCTGTGAAGCCAATTGCCTTCCAATTTGCATTATAAACCTTCCAGTCCTCCATAAATCAGAATTTGAATTCTGAACCAAAGAATCAACTTGCTGAAGCAGATTCCTATCAAGCTGCATAACCAAATACCATCTTTAGAGTATCTAGCACGATGATTCCCTAAAGTTCATTATCATAAAACTATTGCACTCACTTGCTCCCAGGTAGAAGTTGGCATTGCCACGTAAATTGATAGAAACACACAGCCTGGCCTAATATAGCCCTCCATTTCTGATGGACTACTGGAAAGCCAATTGTAAATCTGCAAACAGGTGGAAAACAATTACCATTTTTCGCCAAAAGGAAGCATTACATAGAATTGCCTACAATAGCGCTGTACTACCCCCAAGATCAAAGCATCTCAAAACATCCCCAAAACTCACCTGCATGCGCAATGTCCCAGGAAAATGACTTGGATCTTTCTCAAATAATTTAAACATTATTCTACCTGTTCGATCCTGTAACGAACCATGCAGCCAAAATGATTATATTAGGAGGTGATAAAGAAACTGTTAAATTTTTAATATGAGTAGAGTGTAAAGGCCATTGACAAGAATCAGACTTGGGTTAATTATTGTCCAAATAACTAAAATTAATTGTTTAGATAGTTAACCTTTACCACTAATAAATCCTTTAACATTTTCATGTCTAGGCAATACGGGACACTCTATCAGAAAGAAACTAGCCAATGCATGTGATGAAAATGCAAACAGAATCAAAGCAATGTAGTCATAGTTAAAGAAAAATTACCTGAGCCTCAGAACTCTGACTAGGAGGTGAATGATCAGAGCCAGAGGAAGAGGCATACCCACCTCGAAGAGGAAAACTTTGAAATGCATCATTACCGTTGCCTCTAGTGGGACCCCTAAAGAGTTCAAGAGGCAAAGCAGAAACTCGAGGCTCTGTACCTTTAATGTCTGTGCTGACCTTTCCATGTATTGACGGCTTTTCTGACGTAATAGTTCCTGCACTGCTGTGGAGTGGGAATAACTTCTGCACAAAAGGAGGAGCTGCTGACGGAGATCTCTCTTCGATGGGGTTACTGCTATCAGAAGAGAAGTACTTCCCAGAAGATGCCTGTTTTACCGGGCTATCATTCTCAGGTGAGGAGCTAAATAGCTGTAATGGTAAAGCGGGGCGAACTTCTGGGATACGGAAGTCAGAATCTTCAGCAGGAGACCGATAACAACCGCTAGTTCTCTCACCTACCGCAGAAGGGAACCCTAGAGGAGGTCTCTTTTGCTGATGGAGATCAGTCAGTTGATCAGAGCTAGTCAACTTAGATTTTTCACTGTCACTGCTCTGGCTGCTTCTTTCTGGCAGAATTGCAACGGAATTAGGTGTAGGTGCTGGCAAAGTAGTTGAAAGAGCATTAAGCAAATTCGTAGGTGATGAAGAAGACACGGACCCATGCAATCTGTTTTGGCACTCCGACAAAGATTGGTCGATGATTTTCCTACTTAAACTCCCAATATTAGACAGCATTTCAGCAAGATGCATTGGAAAAGGTAATGAATTTATTTTACTAAGTATTTGCACGAGTTGATCTCTATCTGGACCTGTTGGGTAGTTGACACTCTTGTCCTCATTTTTTCCTACAAGATATTAAATGATATATAAAGCGTCGCCACAATGTCACTATGTCAGGACAGTCAAAGGGGAGTTCAAGACAGATAATTCTGTCACCTTGAGAGCGAGTGATAGCAGTCAACAACTTGACAAGATCAAAGTTTCCATTTCCTTGAGTGTCCTGCTTTCCATTGTGTATCAAATGTGAGGAAGCATCATCTGGCTGAGTTTTCCTTCTTCGCCGGTTGTGCCCAGCAAGCCTTCGCCTACAACTTCTCTTACCCTCGTCAAACTCCGACAGAGGATGGAATCTACAAAAAGAAGGTGAAGGTGGCGTAGTTTGACGTGAGTTGAAAAGAAAGTAGCAATATTAAAGACTCGGAAAGAACGTAATGGTAGCCAAAGTTAAAAGTTTTTGCTGTGAAAATATTGAAATTTTACAGAAAATAATGAATAGAAAATTTTATAGAAGCTGGAGTTGAAGGTTGGCTACTGGAGTAATGACAAGACAAACCTGCTGCACTGCTGACAAAATCTCTGCAGCTGCTTTGCTACAAGGGCTTTAGAGGACTTGCTGTGCAGCTCGCAAACTTTATGGCGGCGATGATAGTCCTTTGCAGTGGAGAGATCTTCCTTGCAATCATCCACCTGACACATTGGATAGGAATTGGTGCCTGGAGATCCAGAACGGAGCCTTTTATTGGGTCTAGAAGCTGGTTCTTCCACAGCATTCAAAACTCCACCCAGATTCAGTCGAAGAGCGTCCTCGTCTTCGTCGTGTTTAGAGGTAAAATGACGATTGATGTGAACGTCATGTTTGGTGTTGTGCTGCTGTTGAGAAGGAGTGGTTCCCAAGAGCACAACGTCAGGAACCAAGGGTTTGGCCACGAACTTCACGCTATCCCAACTCCAGGCCTGAGGATTCCAGTTGTTGAGACCAGGGTTGTGGTGTTGTTGGTACTGAAAACTTGTATCAGAAATCTGACAAGCAAGATCACGTTTTCTGGCCATGGAACCGCTTTCGCAAAGCCGATTGGACATGTAGCGGGGAGCAGAGACTTGCGCCCCTACTTCTTCCATATTGCTCAACTCTTCAACACTCCTTTTTGCTTTCTACTAAATTCTTTCAACAAAATTACTATAGAACTGCATAATTTTTTAAGCTAATAAGGATTTTACATCTAACAGAACTTATTAAAGGAAAATTCTTGAAGAAAAATTTTCCCCAGTACTCTCAATATCAGGAAGGAGGAGGAACTTTAAGAAGGAAAGGATTTAGAGGGGGGGTGGGGGAAAAAGTAAGATAGAAGAAAGAGGAGGAGCTGGGGTCTAATCTAAGTAACCAAAAACTTGGTCGCAGTGGACTGTGACAATAACTCTTTTTCTTCACTAGCCACCCTTCAATCTCAGATCTAACTCGTTTTCTCTTTCTTCTTCTGTGTGTTTTACCACTGTTTGCTCCAAATCTCTAACAATGACAAAACCACTAAATCTCAAACTTTAAAAGTCAATCCAGGAATAAAATGAAAATCCATACCATCTCAAACTGACAATTCACACACCAGAAGAAGCAGCTGAGCACAAAAGAACAGACAAAGCTTTCGTTTAACTACTACTCCTATCTCAGTATCACTTGTTTTCGCGGTTAAGTCAAAGTCGTATATTTTGTCAGAACTGACTGAACATGAGAGACTACTGTTGGGAGTGTTTGACAATTTGGCATAAACCGTAGATTGAAGCTAGAATTTTGGCCGCCCACCAGTCCAACGATGCATCTAAAGTTGATCCCTCCCAGTCCCAGACTTTGTTTTTGATTGGAATTCTTTTTTGTTGAACTAATTAATTACAAAAGATGAGGGGAAATATTTTACATGATGCAGAACAGAGCCATTGCCGATTGTATTAGTCAACTCCAACGTTATAAATAGTAAATACTATATGTCGCGTCGTGTACTGTTCCCCGCTTAGCTTATAGTTGTAGGTTGTCAATTAATAATGAATATGATACTTTCAGTCCGTACATGTTTCAAGTTGAAGACGGGACGAAGCAGTAAAAGATGTTTACAAATATAACTGACATGAGGATAGTGCTTCATCACATGTGAGTTGTGTAATGTCAACCTCACATTACCAAATTCTTGTATTAGAACTAGTGGAGATGGGGAAGCAAATTCGTAAAAATTATGAAGAGAGGAGAAAGTTAGGTTGGCGGGTGGTTGTCATGGTCCGAACTAAGTGTATCTGAGGGGCGTGGGAACCAGCTGTCTTTAGTATTTCCTATTCCCCGAATTCGATGCATTTGGTCGGATTCTTTGACTTCACAGTCTTCAGGTCTTGTCTCTGGCAATAAAAATGCTGGCTTTGACTATATATGCAACGCGACCAGTTAATCAGTTACTATCTATTCTATTAAATTTATCCTCATATAAATATGAATCACACGTAAACATTGGTTAGAACTTAGAACAAAATTAAAATACTATTTGGTTTTTGGCACGGAGGATTCGGTGCCGCAACGCAGTGCTCATACCGCAACCCTTTTTGCCATAGTGTGCAGTCCACACCTTGACATGTTTATACAGTCATTCACCCAAAAAAAGAAAAAAAAACACTATATATGTATTAAAATATAAATGAAGAACAATATCGGGATAAAACGCACGACACATGTTACCAAATAGATCTAAGAGCTTGTTTGCTTTAACTTTTGAAGAGTGGATAAGTACTTTTTTTTAATCATAAAAGTTATTTTCAATAAAAAATGAGTGTTTGGCTAAAAATTTTAAAAACACTTTTTTTTATAAAAATAGCTTTTTTGGAAGTTAAAATATAACTTTTTAAGAAGTTTAAATTTGGAGCTTTTTAAAAAAATACTTTTTCAGGTAGATTTTTCAGATCAATTAATAAGTCTATTTTTAGTCCTATTTATCTTTACGTTTTACACATAATTTCCATAATATCCACAACACATCTTTACATTTATTTTGAGATTTATATAATATTATTTGACTTTTTTATATGTTTAAATATTTATTTTTTATATTAGTTTTATTTATATTATAATCCATATAAAAAATTTGGTTAGATATATTTTTAGTTATTTTTATATGGTTTAAAATTATATAATAATTAATATGTTGTGATTTGTATATTGTTTAATATATTTTAAATAATATTTATATGCATAAATAATTTTTATTACAAAATAAAATATAATTAAAATTA
>JANZLX010000133.1:3699-27638 GCA_025531955.1 Erythroxylum orinocense
TCTAGTACGGATCTTTTATAAGACATTGTTTGACTTATTTTTACTTTGCTTAGGTTTAACATATTGGATTAATCTTTAATGGATTTTATATGTATACTTTTATGAATAATTTGAATTTTTCATCAATTTTTTTATAATTTTTTTATTATATATATTAATATGAATAGGTTCTGGTTACCCTGAGAACCAAACCTGAAAATAGGTTAATCGATCCTATAGATTCTTTAGGTTTAGGTTCGTGAAATTGCCGAACCTGACATTCAGATTCAGGTTCAGATTATTTATAAACGGGTCAAGTTATCCTATCATAAACACACCTAATTGATATAAGAGATTTTACTAAATATGGTATGGGAGTTTGAGATAATTATGTACCTACTAAAGGTGCACATAAACAAAAATGCCTTAATTAAAAATTAAACCAACAAGAATTTAAAATTAAAGAAAATAGCTTTTTAAGGTATAAAAAACTAATTTTCAACACGAAACGTATAATACAAATGGAAACATACACATTTCAGATTTCCATACATATTAATGCACCAGCCACGTACCTTATTGAACTCCAACAATTATGAACAAAATTCTTCCCTCATATGCACGTACTTTATTGGAACCAGCTGTTGAAGATGAATCGGGAAATAGAAAGCAATTAAACCCCGGTTATTTGTTGGAAGAATGTAATTGCAATCGACAACACTAGGTTTAGCCCATACTGCCTTTACAATATGATAGAGGTTCTAGTTTGGCACCAAGCATCGTGTTTTTACTTCCCAATGTTGTAATATAATGTAACGATCTGAAACTTGGATATCAAACATGCAATATGTGTTCAGGTTTCACCTCCCATGGATGTCTCCTTCGATCAGTATTCATCGTAGAACTTCAGAACTGGTGTATGATGTTGCAGTATGATAAGCCATGATGGACCATCACCCGATTATCAAGGAGGAATCACCGATATCTCAACTGAAGAACAAGTCAAGATACTGGTACTAAGAAGGAACTTCCCACTTCCGCATCAGTTGCCATTTTCTTTATGTATTTCCCTTCAGTTTTTTTATCCTCATTTTACCGTAGAAGTAGCTCCACTTTCGTGTATAAATAGTTTGCAATTATCAATGAAAAAGGGGACAGAAATTTTTACGCAAATCTTGGCAAATTCTTGCTAAAACTCACTCAATTAATTTTCGACTTTGACTGGGACCTATCATTGGTATCAGAGCCACTCTCTATGGCTACCAACAAAGACAGGATTGAACACCTGGAAGCTGGGCTCGGACATCTTCGAGATGGCTTTGAGCGGATGGAGCTTGACCTTGCTGATAAGCTACGACACATGGACGATGCTATCACCAAGCTATCTGAGGTTGTGCTCTCCAACAAGGAGGGACCTGGAAGCAGCACTAATGATCGCCGTGACCAATCTCGAAACAGTATAGTAGAAACAAAGGAGAGCAAGGAAGGGGTGCGACCAGTGTTCTTTTCCAAACTAACTAAACTGGAATTCCCAAAGTACTCAAGTGCTGACCCGACTGAATGGTTCACTCGAGTGGATCAGTTCTTTGAGTACCAAGGCACTTTAGCACCAGAAAAACTATCATTGGCCTCTTTTCATCTGGAAGGAGAAGCCAATCAGTGGTGGCAGTGGTTACGAAGGGCTTACCAAGAGGAGGGGAAAGAAGTTACATGGGATATTTTTGTTGAGGAGCTATGGTCACGATTTGGTCCTACCGATTGCGAGGACTTTGATAAATCCTTGTCCAGAATAACACAAAGAGGTTCATTACGGGACTATCAAAAGGAGTTTGAGAGGTTAGGTAATAGAGTGCAAGGATAGACACAAAAGGCTTTGGTGGGCACGTTCATGGGAGGCCTAAAGCCTGACATTGTTAATGACATTAGGATGTTCAAACCAAAATCTCTAAAAGATGTAATTAGCCTTGCTCGGATGCGGAATGAGCAGTTGAATCGTCAATGCCAACTTTCACACTCTGTCAGTTGATTCACGACAGAATCATCATCTTCAACAAAGTTCAAACCCGCATCACTGATGAAGCGGCTTACTTGGGACGAAATGCAGAAGCGAAGGATCCAGGGATTATGTTTTAATTGTGATGAGAAATTTGCCTCCGGACATCATTGCAAGGGACCTCAACTCTTGGTACTAGAATGTAGTGATGAAGGCTTAGATACGGAGGGGCAAAAAAACTCAACAGTATGACAACCGGAGATTTCATTCCATGCACTCATAGGATAATTTCCTCAACCTCAACCTTGAGGACAAGGTTATTGTCGAAGGAGGAGGTAATGATAAGCCACGATGGACCACCGTCCAAGTATCAAGGAGGAATCACCGATATCTCAACTGAAGAACAAGTCAAGATATTGGTACTAACAAGGAATTTCTCACTTTCGCATTATCTCCGCGTCAGTTGCCATTTTCTTTATGTATTTCCTCTCAGTTTTTTATCCTCATTTTACCGTAGAAGTAACTACACTCTCGTGTATAAATAGTTTGCAATTATCAATGAAAAAGGGGACAGAAATTTTTACGCAAATCTTATCAAATTCTTGCTAGAACTCTCTCAATTAATTTTCAGCTTTGACTGGACCTATTACAGTATCTTCTCTTGCACTGCAAATTCAAGTCGTATGATGAGTGACCACAACTATAATAGACAGTTTTTAGGTTTGCCATGGCAAACAACTGAACGACAAAAGTCATAATTCGTTAAGCCAGACTCGCGTAACCCAACCCACGAAAGGGCACACTTAACAAGTTGCCCACACTTTAATTCATTTAATGAGTGATGTCCCGAAACCGTCGGACCATCCCATGTCATAAAATATTCTTCCAGGTAATAAAAAGTAGATAGTTGGTGCTTAAGAGTCCTACTGTGAATTTAGCCTCTTTAACTCAACAACCTATAAGACTTTGAGATTTCAGTGAACAACTTCCGTTGGTCAGAGTATTCAGTTTCAGAGGAAGAAACAATTAGGAGGAGATGGCGATCGGCAGTTTTGCTACAGATGACAGGCCTTCAAGTGAGTTCAACGGGAAGATAACAGCTTCAGTTGTGATTACTTGCATCGTTGCAGCATCTAGCGGCCTCATTTTTGGCTATGACATTGGAATTTCGGGTACGTTTACCTTTCCCCAGTCTCGTACATCTTATTCCAGTAACAATTTGTAGTGGGGTTACCTCCTTTCTCTGTCAGTAACGAGGAAATAGACTCTTGTGAAACCCATATCTGATCTTGATGTAGTAGCATCATAATTTCACTGATTACACAACAAAGACAACATCTTAATAGAAGTTCCGTAAGCGTACCCTTAATTAATAGAGAGCAAACATAAACAAATGCAACGCATGGCTGTAGCTACTTCATTTAACACAAGCTGATAGATCTTACTGGTAAGCAACTCGGAGGTCTCAACTTTAACGTGTTTAAATGAATTCGTTGCTTCTTGATACGGGATTTGTTTAGGATTTCTCGAATATAAAACAATAAGGGTTATTCAGAAGGTTTGAACCATTCTTACAGAATATTCAGTCCTTTAATGGCTGATTCAGTTGATCTCAGAGACCGGTAGGAAGGGGCGGTAATAAGATTCTTCATATACTCTAATCTTCTACAACTAGTGGTTGACTTTGTTAGACACTAACAAAGATTGTTTGGTTCCCTCATTTTTGTCTTAATCTGGCAGCGTGCTTATCTACTTCCCTTGGTGGGTAACATTTTAGGTAGTTGACGTTTAGGTTGCTTTTGTATGGAACTTTTTCTTCCCTAAGTAAAAAATTGCAAAGAGTTACGGAAGTTTGAAGGAACCACTTGAAACAGAACTTCTAGTTGGGACGAAATAACAACAAGCAGTATATAATTTGGATTGTCTATTAGATGAAAGTTAGTTGCATAGCAAATGCCAATTTTGACTCGGCCGATTTTGGCTCGAATTAGCCGGATCACTGGTCAAAATAGTATGGCTCGATTTGGCCACGGGCTGAGGTCAAGCTAAGTATGGACTGAAATCAGCCCGTGGCTGAGCGGAACAACAAAAAAGACGTTGTTTTGTAAGTTTTTTTTTAAACGTAAGGATAGATTAGACTGAGTCGGGCAAAATCACAAGTCAATCGGCCCTTGGGTGAGCTTGCCCACGAATTATCTAATCAGGAGTCTGATCTAGACAGAGCTAAACTTCATAAACTAAAACTTGAAAATTAAAGAACCTTTGATCTACATAATTGTGCTTTTTAATACGCTAGAAAAGTAGTAGGACTAGATCTTTATACCAATAATCCTGTTTCAACTCTATTCTGTATATAATACGATGTCGTTTTATAGTCCGTGCATAATATCACGTTGTTTTAACTACAAAATGATACCGTATTAGGCACAAAATAGGCTTGAAACATAATAATAAAAACAGAGTATCTGATCGAAATAGGCTTGAAACATAATAATCAAAACAGAGTATACCTAACACAGATTTTGGTACTCCTTCCTATGTTTCTTTGCCATTTGTCAATAACGGTACTGTCATTAAGATATTTACGTGGAGTGGTGCACTGTGCACCACTAAAATGTCCATAATTTACCAATACTAGAATGAAAGTTTTGTCGCGGAATGTCTTGATTGGGTTTGGTAATGGAGGTGTCGTTGACGTTGTCGCCAAGTTGTCCTCTAGCTCCTTAAAGCAGGGGTAAACAGAATTTTCACTGTTTTCTGATGGGCAAGAAAGAAAACAATTACGCTTGTAGGATCTAGAACTTATCGATTTACACCGAACAGTAAGGATGGTGAATTAATCAAAATTAGTTTTTAAATTAAATTTTATAAATTTTTTAGTCTGATTTATTATGAAAATATTTTTTGAATTTAGATCATTCAGATTGAAAATTAATAGAATTTTAATTAAAACTGAGAAGTTTGATTGGGCCCAATCATACACCTATAACCATTCAAGAGGCCTTTGGACTGAGGCATGATTGGCCCAGCCCAAAACTCTACTAATGTAATCTTATGGAACTTCCTGTTGACTCGTTGCATGAAAGTTCACAGTGGAGGACACCAAAAAACTCTATTTTCGTCGTAGTTGAACATCGTCGATATGATTTTAACGTTTACACTACAGGCGGGGTTACGACCATGGTACCATTCCTCAAGAAGTTCTTCCCATCAATACTGAAGAAAGCAGCAGAGGCCAAAACAAACATGTATTGCGTATTTGATAGTCAAGTTTTGACATCCTTCACATCATCACTTTATATAGCAGGGTTAGCTGCATCACTTGTAGCTAGTCGTTTAACCGCAGCAGTAGGCAGGAGAAACACCATGGTGCTCGGTGGCTGCACCTTCCTCGCCGGAGCTGCCATCAACGGCGGGGCTGTCAATATTGCCATGCTCATTCTAGGCCGTATCTTGCTTGGTTTTGGGGTTGGTTTCACTAACCAGGTCAGTGCTGCTTTCTCTTACTATATAAATGAAACGAAAATGCTGTTGAATAGTCCTGATGACACTATTATAGCGTACGTAATAGGATTTTCCCTATCATTTTGCTTTCCAGTTATGTTATGTACAAAATTGCGATGCAGGCAACACCAGTTTACCTTTCAGAGCTAGCACCACCCAAGTGGCGTGGAGCATTTAGTACAGGTTTCCAATTTTTCATTGGCATTGGGGTGGTTGCAAGCAATTGCATAAATTATGGAACTTCTAAGCACAGTTGGGGTTGGCGTGTATCTCTTGGACTAGCTGTGGTACCAGCGGCTATAATGACAACAGGTGCGCTTCTCATATCAGACACGCCTAGTAGTTTGGTCGAACGAGGCAAGACTGAGCAAGCCCGACAAGCCTTGATCAAAGTACGGGGAACCAACGAAAATGCTGACGCCGAACTTGCTGATCTTATCAAATGTAGTGAAGTGGCCAAAGCTGCTCAGCAGGAACCTTTTGTTACCATATTCAAGAGGCAGCATAGGCCACACCTAGTTCTTTCAATCGCTGTACCTTTCTTCCAGCAAGTAACTGGGATCAACATAATTGCTTTCTATGCTCCAGTTCTTTTTCAATCAGTTGGCTTTGGAAATGATTCAGCTTTGATAGCATCTATTATATTAGGACTAGTTAACCTTTTCTCCATTCTTTGCTCTACTGGGATGGTTGACCGGTACGGCCGAAGATTTCTGTTCATAACTGGAGGAACTCTAATGTTCTTGTGTCAGGTATGAACCTAGCCAAACCGAGATCGTTGTATTTGTATATATACTGAAGTTAATTGTACCGTATGTCAGTTCTTTTAGGGAAACATCAAACATTGTACGAGATAGATTATTTAACTCATTTACTTTGTAATGTGTTCTGTTCTGTTAAAGGTTGCGGTAGCGATTGTCCTTGCGGCGACAACAGGTGCTTCAGGCGAAAAGCACATCTCCAAGGGTTATGCAATACTGGTTCTCGTATTGATGTGCTTCTATGCAGCTGGTTTTGGTTGGTCATGGGGCCCTCTAAGCTGGCTCATTCCAAGTGAAATCTTCCCTATGAAAATTCGACCTACGGGCCAAAGCATAAGCGTGGCTGTGAATTTTGCTACCACATTTGTTCTGTCGCAAACGTTCTTGACCATGCTATGCCACTTCAAATTTGGCACATTTCTATTCTATGCCGGTTGGATTGCTGCGATGACTATTTTTGTAGTGATTTTCCTGCCGGAGACGAAAGGAATTCCCTTGGACTCCATGTATAAAGTATGGGAGGAGCATTGGTATTGGCGACGATTCGTTCAAAAACAGCCCCGGTCAACTTTTGACTGAACATTCTGTGTCCTCAAGACATTAGTCTGCTTATTGCTTCTAACCAGCTTTTCTTCACTGTAACAGAATTGGAAGTTCAGTCAAATGATTATCTTATCGAAACCATTAATGGAACTTATTTACATTTCAAATCTTCATTCTCATTAGTTGATAAATAGTTTCATTTGGCATGTTAGGATTCAGGTAAAAAATCTTTCATAAAAAGATCCTATTATTTCTCTTGTATTTTTTAACTTTGACCTATTATAGTTAGCATATGTGGTAAGTAATTACTATTATTATTATTATTATTATTAGGATCTTTAGTATGTCGTTAATATTGTTATTTTTATTTTATTTATGAATATTAATGTTAGTATGATTTTTCTTCTTCTTCTTCTTCTTCTTCTTCTTATTATTATTATTATTATTATTATTATTATTATTATTATTATTATTATTATTATTATTATTATTATTATTATTATTAGGATCTTTAGTATTGTCATTAATATTGTTATTATTATTTTTATGAATATTAATGTTAGTATGGGTCTTATTTTTATTATTATTTCCTATTATTATTAGTTTTTATTTTTATTTTTTACAATTATTTGTCATATTTCCTCATTATTAATATTATTTATGTATTTATTTAGTTATTTAATTTTAATTTTAATTTTAATCATTTTATTTTATTTTCTTTATTCTTGTGAATAATGTGGAAACAACTATTAATTGGGGATAAAGTTGCGTACTATTGGACCTCTCTAAATCTACATCTCAAAGAAATTTTTACCGAAAATTATTGCCGTAGTTAATTCGAAGTAAATCATACTTTTACAATATAATCTAACATTATGCTGGTGAACAGAAGATGCAATATAATCTAAAGCGATAAAATTAAGTTTTGCCGCTGGATACGAGGTACTGGGCTGATATTTCGTCAGGTCGACTAACTAAAACGTTAACTCAGGGCTATTTTGTTGGGCCTTTGTCTCTTTTTTGACAATTTAATCTCTTGGCGCAATATCAGCAAAACAAAGCGATATGTTGGATTAGTAAACCAATTGGAAGAAACCAGCCCCTAAGCGTCATGCCCATGGCCACCTACCGTCAAGTTATTGGACATTAAAGGTTGAAGGATACGATGTAATGGTTACACTTGATTTTCGAAAATCAAGATATGTATTTAATGTTTAATAATGGACCGACCTAAGTTTGGAGTTGTAGGAATTTAATTGTAATCCTGTTTGATATAGAGAGTTGTATGCCTTCTCTCTTCCTTTCGTTTCCCGCTCCTTTTAGCCTTTTACCCTTTTACCCCCTGTCCTTTGTTGACTGCTTTTGTCCTTGGCTTTTGACCTTAGTCCTTTTTTGTCCTTTCCGGAGTCCCTTTTTGGACCCCGGCGGTCTCCCTAGGGATGGGAGATCCGTCTTTGTCGCGGGAGTCTTTTCCCTCTTTGCCGGTGCCGGTGGATGCTAGTAGCCCGTCGGTGCAGCGAGCGGTTGAGGAAGGCGAGATCCGAGCTTCTCCTCCGGTTGGTCGTAGTGCTTGGCGCGACCTGGTGGGCAAACGACCGAGTGTTGGTAAGCTGCAGTATTATCCGAATGTGTTGCAGGATGGGATTATCTCCCCGCCGGTGGAATTGTTGCAGGCTGGTGCTCGCGCCTGGTCTCATGCACTGGTTGGATTCTTTTGGTCCAAGCGTATAGCTTTCCCTGTGGTTAGTGCGTGGGCTCGTAGTCGGTGGGGGAAGCTGGGATTTGAAAAAGCAATGCTTCGAGGTGATGGGTCGATTCTCTTCAAATTTTCACCAAACTCGAATCTTGGGGACATTCTGGAGCTAGGGCCCTGGCATGTTGGGGACCAACCCCTGTTTCTCCAGCAGTGGCATCCAGGTATGGGAGTTGATAGGGACGCAATCGATGTCATTCCGTTGTGGGTCCATTTTCATGACCTTCCGATGGAGTATTGGACGATTGAAGGCCTGAGCCATTTGGCTAGTGGGTTGGGGAAACCGTTATGTTTGGATGCTCAGACGGCAGCAATGGATCGTATAGGCTATGCTAAAATCTGCATCGAGGTCGCTAAGGACGCTGAGTTGCCTGACAGTGTGTCTATTAAGAGACTGGGTGAGCATGGAGAACTTATTTCTACACGGATTTCGTTGTCCTACCCGTGGAAACCTAGAGTAGGACGTTGTCTGTGGGTTGCTACGGGGAGGGTGTTTGCTTCTTGTTGGCATGATGAATTGGTTCCGGAATCTAGACCCATGCAGGACCCGGGTCTACCTCCTGAGAATTCGGATTCGGTCCAGGGTAATGAGAGTCTCCAGTCGAAGGGCCAGGGTGACCCGAGGGATGCTACAGCCATCAGGGGGGTAGACATTGTTGGTGCCCCTGGACTCAGCCAACAGTCCCTTCGGAATCGGACTTCCTCTCCGGAGGTTGCTGGAGTAGACACTGCTGTTGTAGTTGAGAGGGAGCCGTTGAGGGACGTTCGGTCCTCGCCTACATCCTCCCCAGTGGAAGTGGCTGCGGATTTGCTCAATGAGGACAGGGGGACACAGTTGGCTTCGAGTACTCAGCCAGTGGTTGTTGTTTGTGATGAATCTAGTTCCAGTGTGGGGATTGGGGCTGAAATGGAGGTCGAGTCTAGGGTTCTGAGTCCACCATTTGGTGATCTGGTTAAGACTACTACTGTTAAGAAAAAACCCAAGAAGAAAAAGCGCAAAGGGGTGATGTCCCCGGAGTGCCTTTTTTAATATGACGGTGTTAGTTTGGAATACGCGGGGGCTTAATGCTCCCCATAAAAAACAGATGGTTAAGCAGCTTGTTGAGGATTCTCATCCTTTTTTGGTAGGTCTTCTCGAAACCAAAATAAAAGATGGTTCGGCTCGTAGAGATGCCGGGTTTTTGGGGCCTCATTGGAGTTACTTCTCCAATCATGCTCATCATTATAACGGGAGAATCTTGTGCTGGTTTAATAAACAGAAAGTGGCAGTGACAGTGCTTAAGATGGGAGATCAGTTCATCCATCTGCAGTGTCAGATTTTTGGCAAGGGACAAATTTTGGTTACTTTGGTATATGCTTCGAATTTTTCTTTTCAAAGATCAGCATTATGGAGCGAATTTCAGGACGCCCAGCGATGTGTAAGTGCGTCGTGGTTAGTAGTTGGAGATTTCAATTGCTGTCATAATTCGTCGGAGGTTGAGGGAGGGGTGGCATTTCACGGGGGAGCAGGTCGCGAACTCCAACACCTTTTTTTGCAGACTGATCTTGTCGATCTTAGAGGTCGGGGGAGGTGGTTTACTTAGGAGAACAAACAGCGAGGCTCCATGTACATTCGGAAAAAATTGGATCGCGCTTTGGTTAATCAGCATTGGCTACGGACATTTCCTAACGATTATGTGGTGTTTGGAGAACCTGGGTGTTCGGATCATTCTCCTATCGTTATTCAGCAACCAAATGAGGGTAGTCGGCCTGGGGCTCCTTTTCGATTCTTTAATGGTTTGCTCCGGTTGGACGGGTTTATGGACATGCTTAGGCTGGTTTGGCGGACTGAAATTCAAGGTTTCAAAGCTTTCCAATTGATGCAAAAGTTGAGGTTAGCCAAAAGCGCCATTAAGGAGTTTAGTAGGCAGAGGACTCGGGATTTTCACGAGCTGAGTGGTCAGTTGGCTGAAATCCAGCAAAGTTGTTATCTTGCTCCTCAGGATGATCATCTCCGTGTTCTAGAAGTGGAGTGCCTTCGAAATTACCAGGAGGCGTTAATGCTTTCTGATTCTATTGCACGGCAAAAATCCCGACAGACTTAGCTTAAGGAGGGTGATTCCAACACTAAATTTTTTCATGCTGCCATATTGAGTCATCGTAACACCAACACCATTACGGAGCTGACAAATGACGCAGGACACCAGGTGAGAGGGCAGGCTAAAGTTTCAGATCTGGTTAAGGAGTTCTATGTCCAGCTTATGGGTAGTAGTGTGGCCCCAGGCACAGGTTTTGGTGTTCGGGACGTGCTGAATTGTACCATCAGTAGGGAATGCATAGAGATGCTTTCTGCCCCTTTCACTGCTATCCAAGTGAAGGAGGCTTTATTTCGGTTAAATGATTCAAAAGCACCGGGCCCGGATGGCTTCTCGGCTGGGTTTTTTCAGCACACTTGGTCTATCACGGGGTAACTGTTCACGGATGCGGTGTTAGAAATTTTCTCCTCGGGGACAATGTTGAAGGAAATTAACTCTACCTTTATATGTCTCATCCCTAAGAAGGAACGGCCTGACCGCGTCACCGATTTTCATCCGATTTCTTGTTGCAATACCGTCTATAAGGTGATCGCTTCTCTCTTGGCAGTGAGGTTGAAAGGTATTTTGACTGAGATTGTCAATCATGCTCAAGGAGCCTTTCTTCCCTCGCGGAGTATTGGGGACCATATATTGCTGCTGCAGGAACTGATGGGGGAGTATAATTCAGGTAAGAAGGTTGATAGCTGTGCAATGAAGATAGATCTGTTCAAGGCCTACGACATGATTGGTTGGGGTTATTTGTCGGATTGTATGCAAGGGATTGGTCTTCCGCCTCGGTTTTGCAGATGGATTGAGCAGTGTCTCCAAACTCCTTCCATGAGTATTTTGGTAAATGGTATTCCGACCAAGCCTTTTCGAATACTTAGAGGGATTCGTCAAGGGGATCCTTTGTCCCCCTACTTGTTTTCGCTTGCTATGGAAGGACTGTCTAGACTCTTGACTAAATTGACTCAAATTAACGGGCGCTTTAATTATCATCATCGTTGTCGGGAGTTGCAGTTATCTCATCTGTTATATGCCGATGATGTGATATTGCTTTGTCAGGCCGATGCATCGGTGATAAGTCGGATGCTTCACTTGATGGATACCTTCTCTCGCTGGTCGGGTATGCGCATGAATGTTCAGAAGAGTGGCCTTTATGTGTCTGCTGATGTTGCTAATCGTGAAGATCTCAGTAGGTTGGCGGGTTTGCCTCTTCTATCCCATCCGTTCAGGTATTTAGGGGTGCCGATTTCTTCAGGTAAACCTAAATATTCGGATTTTGTCCCGTTGTTAGACAAATTGAGACGTCGCATTAATGCTTGGCAACATCGGTTTTTATCTTTTGCTGCCCGAGTTACCTTAATAGTTGCTGTCTTGACCAGCATGCCTATTCATTGGGCGGCTCATGTTATTATTCTGAAACGTGTTGTTAAAGACATGGATCGCATTTTGAAAGCCTTCCTCTGGACAGGTAAACATGGAAACTGTATAGGGGCGAAAGTGAGGTGGAGTGATGTTGTTGTACCTAAAAAGCTAGGTGGTTTGGGTATTATTTCTCTTATGCAGATGCAACACGTGTTGATGTTGAAACGTATCTGGCGGCTTTTTACTGATCGGGAGGCCATGTGGGTGAAATGGGTGCAAACTTATCGTCTCCGCGGGCAAAGTTTCTGGCATCTCCAGCCGAGGAGTGATCATTCTTGGACATTTAAAAGTCTATTGCAGTATCGCGAGGTAATTTATCCTTTCCTTTTGTGGCAGATTGGGGATGGAGAAGGGACTAGTTTATGGTCTGATAATTGGCATCAACTCAGCCCGCTGTGGCTACGAAATGACTTGGCTGGCTTTAAGAATCGTTTCCCTCAAGCAGCGTCAGTAGCATGGGTGGTTCGGTGGAGAGAGAGCATGCCAAACTGTCGTTTCGGTAGTATCATCGATTCCTACTTGGAGGGGGTTGTGATCAGTACTGACCCAGATACTTTACGCTGGTCTGCTAATCAAGGGGGGGTGTTTACAAACAAATCAGGCCATGCCATTGGTAGAAGTCTAGTGGAGGTTGATTGGGCTGAGGTAGTTTGGCATCAAGTATTATATCCGCGAGCAGCGTTTATCGTCTGGTTGATGATTAAGAATAGACTGCGTACAAAAGATCGGTGGTTTGGTAGCTTTGACCCGTTGTGTGTGCTTTGTAATCAGCTAGGTGAATCTCGGGATCATTTGTTTTTTGAATGCATTTACTCCAAAGTAATTTGGAGTCG
The DNA here is from genome assembly GCA_025531955.1 of Erythroxylum orinocense. NCBI lineage: Eukaryota > Viridiplantae > Streptophyta > Magnoliopsida > Malpighiales > Erythroxylaceae > Erythroxylum > Erythroxylum orinocense. Next base: position 16,548 of record JANZLX010000133.1, read on the forward strand.
TATTATTCATCTTCTTGGTTTGTTTATGCCCTCATATGAGTGGAGCGAGATCTTGATCATTATCACTGGGGAATCTTGTGCTGGTAGGACGGACGGACTCCTAATTCGGACGTCGTTTCAGTTAGCGGTTTACCATCTATGTCGAGAACGGAACCGTCGGATTTATAAACAGCAGGAGAAGTCGCCATATGATTTGGCTGCTTTTATTGTTAATGCCATTAGGGAGGTTCTTATTGCTTCTAGTAATCATGTAAGCTTAAGTTTGGTTATGCGTAGGCGCTGGAATGTTTAGTGGGTAAGTTGCTCTCGGCTGTTTTTGGGAGGAGGTCCTTTCGTAGGCCTCTGTTGTATCCGTTTTCAGATCTTCCCTTTTCTAAGGGCTGTACATATTTGTTTTTGATTCTCTTTGAGTAATATATTTCTTTAAAATCTCAAAAAAAAAGCTTATTATGTGAAAGATCAACTATCCTTAACTTGTTCGTCATTTTCCATAAATTAATTGGGATCTCTCCTACAAAATTGTTATGACTTAAAAGAAGATACCTTAAATTATAAAACTTTTCAATCCACTTTGGAATGATACCAATTAAACAATTACGACTGAGATCCAGAGCATTCAAAGTGTCGGAATGGGAACTTAAATTGGGAAAAGGTCCTTCCAATCTATTTTCCGACAAATAAATCTGTCGCAACTGTGAATTTCCCAATATCGCAGGTATGCTTCCAAAAAGCATGTTTTTTGAAAGATCCAGTACTAGAAGAGAATCCATTGTTCCAGTCCACTTCGGAACTTTGTCAAATAGTTTGTTATCACGCACAAAAAATCTCCATAAGAAAGAACAATTAGACAAACTTTTCGGAATGCTTCCAATAAACTCATTTTCCGATAGATCTAACCCTGTTAACCTTGGAAAATATGCACACGTCTCAGTTGGAATGTGGCCATAAAGTTGATTCCTGGAGATGTCTAATTCCTGAAAAGTTGCATTAGGATTATGTGCTGGAAAACCCAAAAGTTCCCGAAAGAGAACAATTGGTGATAGAAAGGCTTTCCAATTTTGTATTGTTTTCTAGTAACCAACTTGGAAAGCCCAATCCTATCATTGGAATGCCAAAAATGTCGACATCGTTCAAATCATGTTGATGGTACAGAAATTCAGGAAATGATCCTCCTCCAGAAGTGGATGTTAACGAAAGACTCTCCAACTGAAACTTGGGTGCCAAATTACAATTGACCACCTCTATTTCTGTATAAACTTCATTTCCACTAGCATCAAAGTTCTTGAGTTTGGAGTGGTTGAAGAATGGAGAAAGGGAACTTGGAATTTCAAAATGATTGTCTCTCAATGTTAAGGACGTGATAGAAGTGAGGAATTTCAATGGAGATTGTGAAAATTTTCCAATAAAGTAGTTATAAGAGAGATCCAGTTTTTGAAGAAGTGTCAAATTCACCAAACAATGGGGCAAATTACCACTCAATTTATATTCAGAAAGATCGAGCTCTTGAAGATTTGTGAAGTGGCATAAGCCTAAATGTATATTAAAGAGAAGGAGATTAGAGAGATACACAACGATCAGAGACTTCAAATTTTATTACTAAGGGAATTAGCTAACCTTGAATGCTGCCAGTGAGTCCAAGACCTGACAATGATAAAGTCTCGAGTGAGGTAATATTTGCAATGGACTGTAGTAAGTTATTGGAATTTAACAAGCCTGCAACATTAGAGAATATTGTCATATTTAAATTATTCAAAAAGGAAACAATAAATATAGACTAACTGACTAATTATACAACTTACTCTGGAAAGTGGTTTCTTCGAATCCAAATTCAATCGTCGTCCTCATGCTTAAAGTCCGAAGAAAACGAAAGGCACCAAGACTTTGCAGGGAGTTTTCATCCCAATAAGAGTCATTCAAGTATAACTCTTTGACATTATCTAGCCCTATATTATAAATACGAACATTGTATAAAATTTAACAATGCTATATAAATAAAAATATTTGTTTAACTTACCTTGTGGAAATAATACTCCTGCAAAATTATTGTATTCTAAATGAAGGGACTCAAGGTTTGGGAACGCTTTTAACGATTCTAGTTTAAAGTTACTTCCGTCGCCAACACCGTCCCGTAGCCAAAGGACACTTATGTTGCTTTGACCTTCAATATCTACAAGAAGCAATTTATTGATAACTAAATATAAATTCAATTGTCAAAGGTTATTTATGGTGGGTTGCTTGCATTCTAACTAATACATTTATTTAAATAAAAAAGAACTTACATGATTTAAGTAAGTGTATATACCTAAAATGAGTGAACAAATTATGTGTAGTGTATAATTAATTATGTTATTAAATAAGATTTGGGTATACCTTTAGGTACAAGAAACTTGTCAATGTTGTTGCCGCTAACGTCCAACTTCTCCAGATTGAACAAGGCAACCAAGTCTTATGAGCAACCAAAAAAAGCAAAGTTGCTTAGATGTTATTAACACAATTAAATCCAAATATCATTTTTTTTAATGATTAAAGAGAGAATACAAACTAACCTTTCATGTTGATTGATCCTTTTAGTTGATTGCAAGAAATATCTAAAATTTTGAGAGACTGAAGTCCACGCAACAATGGCAATACGTTGTTGTTCAAATCATTATAACTCAAATCAAGGACCTCTAAGTTCGTCAGCTTCTGTAATTCTTTGATACCTATAATAAATATAATTAACAAAAATTATGATATATATATATATATATATATAACCTACAGAATTTTTTATTTGATTTGATTTTATTATTAGTTAGCTATTATTATGAATATATGTGATTAAATATAGCTTTTTCATATTAACTAAAATTAGGATATATGAACCCATATTTACCACTTATTTCTTTCAATCCAATCTGACTCATGTTTAAAGTCTTCAACGATGAAAAACCAGCTAAGGAAGGTAAGACGGCATTCCTCAATTTATAATTATCACTCAAATCAAGATATTCCAAATTGATCGCATTCGCCAATCTTTCAAAACCTGCATATCAAGATTATCACAAGTTTGAGACATAATTTGTATTTATGAGTGATTTGATGAGAAAATAAAAACGTTCAAAACCTTCATTCTTTACACGGCAAACAATGGCAATTAAAATTAGAATAGATAAATTCAAATTTACCGCTTGTTCCTGTCAGTCCGATGTAAATTATGGATAAGGACTTCAAAGATGAAAAACCAGCTAAGGAAGGTAAGACGGCATTCCCCAATTTATTATAACTCAAATCAAGAGATTCCAAAATGATCACATTCGACAATCTTTTAAAACCTGCATATCAAGAATATAACAAGTTTGAGGCATAATTTATATTTATGAGTGATTTGATAAGAAAATAAAAGCGTTCAAAACCTTCATTCTTTACGCAGCAAACAATAGAATTGTCTTGTAAACTAAGGCTTCGGAGTTCTTGAAATGGAAGAAACATCGAGGCATTGAAGTACCAATTATCTTTAGATTCTGCCTCATATCTAAAATCGTCAAGAATGAACTCATAGACTCGACCTGTTGTGGCGTTACAGCCAACACCATCCCACTTACAACAGTCAACATCTTTCCCCCATGCACGCATTCCATTGAACTCGCTACAATATGGGCAATTGAACGAAGCTTTGAGCTGCAAGAGAGCAACTCTTTCTTCCTTCAAACACGCATTAGAGCCCCAGCCTTGCAGTAGTAATAACAAAAATTTCAGCATCATCGTTACCACTACTACTAAACGCAGTTGATAGTTTGTCATCCTTGCCGTTTCTACAGATGTATTCAACGAATTCGAATAAATCATGATGACCAGCGATAATCCTTTTATAGTAGACCCTCATCCGATGGGTGCTTCAACGTGTTTGTGGTGGTGGTCCCTTCTTATATTCATTTTTTTATTAACAAAAATTATTTAAATACTTTTTTTGAAATGTTATAGAATTAAATTCTTCTTAAAATTTATTTTTCTAGTATAATCTCAAATATATTTGAATATTTTTATACTTTTTAGCAATTAGGTTTTCACTTTATTTTCTCATTTAAAATTAATATAAGAATTTTACTAATTATTAATAAGTTAATTAGATAAATTATAAAATTATGTGTAGACAAAAATTATAAAGCCAGTAGGCAATAATATGAACGCGCCGGGTAAGGATTCGCGTCGCCGTGTTCATGACTTCGGTAGTAAGTAGTTAGGTAACGATTCATAAAGGAATGTTCCGCATGTATTGACAAGAAAAATAAGACTAGACTTGGAAAAAATATTCTTCCATAGGCTGATATGCATGTGATGTGCAATTTAAGTTTATGTCTTCATCAGTAAAAAGTAAAAATAGCATTATGATAATCAAATAAAAATAAATAACTAATGTAAATGAACTCATAAAAATATTTTTAATTCTTTTTCGGTATTTTATATTCTTTAGGTTGAAACTTGTGATTTTTTACAAGAAAGTCTTGACTAAAATTTAAAATAAAACTTAATAAGTATGAGTCTTTTAATTTGCTCCTTTTAAATATTGAATATGAGGGTGATTTTTATATGAACTACAAAAATGATTGAAACCCGAACAAATTCGGTTTAATTTGATTCAAATCTAATCCAAAATATTCATATAAATACAAATATTTTTCCTATGCATTTTTAATAATTAATTTAGATTTGTTGATGTTAAATTTGAAATTTGAGTCCAAAAAATTTAAATTTGATCAAACAAATGAGTTTATTCTTTTAAAATATGTCTAAAATCTAAATAGGCCTATTTTATAGTCTAAACTGATTTAAACTAGGACTTATATCTGCCAAATATTTTTTGGATTAAATTCAATTCAGAATGGATCAATATTAAGGTTTTAAAAACAGGATCGAACCGTCTAGTCTGACGAAAAAAAGTTTGAACCGATCAGTGGCCGGATCGATTTCACCTAATAACTTCTATATATAAAAACCAGTCGGTTCAATCTTTTTCAGGTTGGATCAGACAGTCCGATCCGTTTTTAAAACCTTGACCAGTACTATTCCAAATCCCTTATTTTGTAAGAATCTCATTCTTTCTTATATATTAAAAAAATAGACTCTTCGTTATTACTATAGTTACAGAATGATATAAAAATATTTTTTCTCTCTAATAACGAATCAAAAGAGATTAAGTTTTTTTTTTCTCTCCAATAATTTTGAAGTTTTCAAGATATATTGAGTAGGTTTTATGTTTGAAAATATTTCAGTGTAATGATTAAGCTTACTTCTTGTAAAATTTCCGCAAAGACACACGAGTTACAGACTATGTTAAATTTTTAATATAGGTAGAGTGCAAAGCCCACTAATAAGAATTGGGCTTGGGTCAACTATTGTCTAAATAATTAGAATTAGTTGTTTGGATAGTTGACCCTTAGCACTTATAAACTTTTTTTTTAATATTTTCATGTCTAGGCAATATGGGATACTCTAACATACAATAGTTGACTCAAGCTCAATTCTTGTTAGTGGGCTCTATACTCTACCTATATTAAAAATTTAACATGGTATCAGAACATGTTTGGCCCGGATTATTAATTTCCCGGTTGTCCATCTGGATGTTCATTCCTAGCGGCCCAGTCCGGTTTTCACTGTGTATATTTCAAGTGATAACTGGATGTCCAGCTCTAGTTGCACTTGAGGGGGAGTGTTAGAGTATCCCATATTGCTTAGACATGAAAATGTAAAAAAAAAAAAGTTTATAAGTGGTAAGAGTCAACTATCCAAACAACTAGTTTTAATTATTTGGATAATAATTAACCAAGCATAATTCTTGTTAGTGGGCTCTACACTCTACCCATATTAAAAATTTAACGGACTAACAGATCGAAAAAAGAGGACTTGGAAAACTTAGGGAGAAAAAGCAGGTAATGGCTGTACCATATGTGACCTTTTCAATCAGTATGTTTAACCATACTCGAGCATGAATTGCCGTGTAAAGACTACCATTTACTACCGAAGTAATAAACACGGCAAGTCCTTAACGCTTACCCGACCATTTACAATCGAAGTCATGAACATAGCGAGTCCTTGGCATGTTCAGATTATTATATGATCTATTTTTCATTTAAATGAATTTAGATATTTTTTATATTTTGATCATTATATTTAAATATTTTTTATATTTTGACCATTACATTTATTTTTAGGGTTAGTGTTTATATTTCATTCTTTTGTTTTATTTTTTGCATATTCGAAAGGCAATTAAAGAATAAGGAGACAATTATTAATTTTCTTCAAGATTTTAAATTAACAAAATGTGGTTATATTATGCTTATATAAGTATGATACGATGCGAAAGAAAGAACAAGTTAGACCTTACTATGTTGATTACTTTAAAGATAACTTGTGGGCAAACTTTCCACAAAGCCATGGACTAACAGAAAGAACAAGGGTATTTTTTCCACAAAGACATGGACTATGAGAAAGAAAGAAGTCTATGTCTTAATCAATAAAAAATAAAAATAAAATTAGAATAATCAAATAAAAATAAATAACTAATGTGAAAATTAGTTTTAATATTTTCAGTATTTTATAAAAGTTTAAAATAAAAATTAATGAGTATGGAATTTATTTTTTTTAGCTTTTAAAACTAAAATATAAATTTGCTACTTTGAAGGTAGTATACGAGGGTGATTTTTATATGAATTACAAAAATGATTAAAACCTGAACAAAGTTGATTTGATGAGAACATATTAAGTTTAATTTGATTCAAATCTAATTCAAAATATTCTTAAAAATATCCACAACTCCAATTATTTTTTCTTTGCACTTTTAGTAAATTAATTTAAGCTTAGGCTTCACATTACATTTTGTTGAGAATTCAAGAAATTAAAGATGATCATTCCATTATGGTTATATAATCCATGAACTAAACAGTTAAGTTATAAAACATACAGTGAAATAAGGGAGAAATGGAAATTGGGGAAAGTAACAACTTACAATTTTTTAAATCGCAACATTGGAAAGAGAGAACTGTAATTGTTTAAGAAGAGTCATTAATGCAATTTTTAATAGATTTCTTAAAGAAGAAACAGAAAAACGTATACTGATATAGCTTCCTAGAAAAAGAAACAAAAGAAACTTATGTGAAAACCCGAAGGGCGCAGTAGTCTCCTATCTAGCAAACAAATAAAATTAGCAAAATTAAGAGAATAAAAAATAAATTAATATCGAAAATTTGGTAACGTAGTTTGACACATCTTGCTTATGTTTGCAGAGTCTTCACCTAGCTTAAACACTTTTACCGAAATACAATAGATTTATCTAAGGCTAAACCATTCAACCCTTAATACCATCTCTTAACCTCACTTTCTTCATATCAATAATACAACCGCCTCGTATTAACCTCAACAAAAGATTTACACACACTGCTTAATAATAAAAAAATTAAACGAACAACTCGAGTGATTAAAATAACTAGAAACAAAATTGAATACACTTGAAATAAAAGAAATGAATAACTTTACGGAAGGTTACACTCCACTGAAACAAGTTTTAGTGCAGGCCCGCACGGGTTGCCTGAGTGGCAAACTAACAGGGTGAGTTGGAACAAGGTCCTAGGTTCGACTCTTGGCAACGGGAGAAATGGACCGCTCTATTAGGGGGCTGCTCAGGATCAAATCATGATTCACTCCTCCAGCGGTGGTCGGGCCTGCGATTGGGAGCCCTTAGGGTTGGGGGATCAACCCTTTTGGAACAAGTTTTAGTGCAGGCTTACAGTAAACATAACTTCTGGATTTGCGCGATCATTATTTGCCGACAATTGATCAATCAAACGAATACAGCGTCCCTCTTTCCCAGTTGTATGACGCATGCTACTTCCGAGAGTGACCAGAGGGACTGGCAGGAGAGGAGAGGAGAGGACATGATGGACTCTTGGAATTTTTAAGTAAACCCACAATGTTCCTCAATTGAAAAAAAACACGCACACCACCAGATATGTCTTTTAAGAATTCAAATTTCTAACTCCCTCACACCACAGCTGCGTTTTATTTTCAATCCTCAATTAACGCACCCACTTCACTGTCGTTATGTCACATACCCATGAAATTTGTTTCAGCTATGGATAGAGACGTATATCAACTTCAGCAAAGACTGCATAATACCAACTCCTCACTGCACACTTAATAACACACCCACACTCAACTCCAGCAAGAAGACCACTTCAATCACGCAACAATCGCATCCCAGTTCAAACACACAAAAATAAAATTCCTTTTTCTATTGTCCACCAAAATCTAGAAGTACACAATTCTATTACCAACATGATAATAGACTTCAACATTGTGTAGGATTGTATCACAACTACATGACGAAAATTTACCATTGCAATGATTAAGAATTCACGAACACGGCAAGTCCTCAACTCTTACCCTACCGTTGCAATGATTAAGCTTACCACTTGTAAAATTTCCGCAAAGACACAGAGTCTCAGACTAACAGAAAGAAAGACGACTTGGAAAACTTAAAGAGAAAAAGCTGGTAATGGCTGTAGACCTTTTAACCAGTATGTGTAACCATATTCGAGCATGAATTGCCGTGTAAAGACTACCATTTACTACCGAAGTCACGAACACGGCAAGTCCTTAACGCTTACCCTACCATTGCAATGATTAAACTTACTTCTTGTAAAATTTCCGCAAAGGTACAGAGTCACAGACTAACAGAAAGCAAGAAGACTTGGAAAACTTAGTGAGAAAAAGCAGGTAATGGTTGTACCATATTTGACCTTTTGACCAGCATGTTTAACTATATTCGAGCATGAATTGCCGTGTAAAGACTACCATTTACTACCGAAGTCACGGACACGGCAAGTCCTTAACGCTTACCCTACTACTGAGAATTTATTAGGAATAATATTAGACTTATATGCTTCTATGATTAGGAATTTATTAGTGATAATATTAGATGCAAATATATTAATAGAAATTTTATAATTTTAAGTATTGAGAATTCAAAAAAATTAAACTAATTTATGCTTATATACTATATATATATATATATATATTCCAATCAAATTACACCTTATATTATTAATCACTTTAGAAATAACTAGTAAACAAACTTTTTCATAGTAACATGGACTAACGTCAAAAAAGAAGACTTGGAAAAGTTAAGGAGAGAAAGCAGACGGTTGTACTATATTTGACCTTTCAATTACTATATTTTAACTTCCTTGACCAAGAACTAATATTCAAGCTTGAATTGTCACGACAAGTGGGTCTTTCCATATTGAAAAACCGTAGGGTAGTAGTTTCGCAGTCTCTAGCACAAGTAATAATAAAAACAATCAAAAGTGAAATAATAAATAACATCAAAAATTTGGTAACACAATTCGGCACACTTTGCTTACATTTGTAGAGCCCTCACTCAACTTAACTCTTTCACTAACAACAGTAGTTTATACAAGGTTTTACTAAATCTACACTACCCAACTCTTGGCATTATCCTTCGTTCTCATTATTCGTGAAAGAATTTCATACCAAAGAGTACAACCACCTTGTACTAATCTCAATAGAGGATTTTCTCAAACAATATTTAATGATAATATTCTGAATTAAACAACTCAAGTGATTAAACAATAACTAACATAAACAAATAGAACACTTAGAGATAAAAAGCAACTCTCATATATATGATGCTTCATTAAAGAGAGAACGATAAGTTGTCTACCAAGAGTGCTAACGAGAAGTTGTCTAAAATTAAACTAAAATTTAAAACAAAACTTAACATCTATGAATTTCTTTAAATTTTTAGATTGAAATAACCGAGATTACTAGCATTTTAATGGTGATTATGCATTATATGAAGAACTTTTGAAATACGAAAGTCCATAAATATCAGTTTATAAGACTCCTTTAAATTTTCAAATTGAACTAACTAAAATTACTAAGACATAAGAAACTTCATCCATCTATGTACAAGTTAATAGTGATCATCTATTGTATGAAGAAAACTCAAAATTAGAAAAGCAAAAAAATGATATCAATTTTCAAAAAATATATATCCAAAGTATATGATTTTACCGTTAAGAAATTAATAGTGTTAATATTAGAAGCAATACCAAGAATGCTATTAATTATAAGAGGACCTTCACAATGCTAATTACTAAAAATTCAAGAAATTAAACTAATTAATTTCTTATATTATTCATATATATATATATACACACACACTTTTTCAATCAAATCACCCATCTGATATAACATGTTGATAAAAGTGCATATAGACATGGACTAACAAAAAAAAGAAAGATTTTGAAAATTTTGAAAAGAAAACAGATAATTTGTTGTGTATGCTATTGGCCAACCATCCATATTATAATTTTAATGATAAAAAAACTTGACATTTCCTTAGCTTGATATGTAATGTGATATACAACTAACTCTACAATAATGCGTCAACCAATAAAAAAATAGTATTAAAAATTAAAGTACTTAAATAAAAAATAAATTATTAATTTAACATTACATCATATATCATAAATACTTTTAAATAATTTTCATAATATTAGTATTTTATCTACGGGAATACTTATAAACTTTTATCTAATACTTTTTTGATTGAATTATGTATTCTGACTTGTAAACATTTATCTATTACTTTTTCGGTTATATATGTGTGTGTGCGTGTGTGTTATGCATTTAGACCAAAATTTAAATAAACCGTTTAACAAATATAAATTTTATAAACTTTTTTACTTCTCTAAATGGAAATAATTAAAATTAATAGGATATAACTAACAAAGAGTCAGGCTTTTAGTTCCTTCTCTTCCATCTCCTAGAGAGTTATATAAAGAATCAGAGCTGCTTCATGTTTACCATACTTGCATCCATTTCATTCCTCGGCAAAAACAGCCTGTTATATAAAGAATCAGAGCTGCTTCATGTTTACCATACTTGCATCCATTTCATTCCTCGGCAAAAACAGCCTCATTGGAGCTTCCAGCATTACATAAACCATTATGTTTACTGACGGTAATGGCATCAAAATAGGCTTTACTATCCTCGAGTCCGAACCTAATCAAATGGAAGTTTACTCATTAA
>JANZLX010000133.1:42446-59837 GCA_025531955.1 Erythroxylum orinocense
GAGGTACGTACAATTATAACCTAGCTTTCTCTGCATTCAGCATCCTCGCCTTCTCCAAAAACCTAACTTAAGCGTCGGAGGGGCTAATCGGGACATCACCCCCGACGTGCCTTCTTTGTTTTGCAGGTATCTCACCAAGGAAAACAGTCAACCCATGAATCCAGACGGCAACGTTCGGTTCAGTCAGAATCAGGCTGAACCAAACTCTATAAATACTCTCAGCTTAAATTATAATTCAAATTTAAAAAAATAAAATCTTTAATTTTTTGCAAAAATAATATGATGTTAGACTATCTGTACTATCGTAACAAACTAATTCAATTGTTATAAATTTCACATAAATACCAAGTACATAATTTTCTACGTTAGATATAGTTTATTTAATATTAAAGAGAAAATAAAAACATAATCTCTCTCTTTCCCTAGTGTCCTCAATTTTCTCATCTGTATTTTATTTATTACTCTTAAGTCTCCTCTAATCCAAGTAAGGGGAAGGACTATAAACTTGCTCTGGCCTCCTAAAAGTTGATCTGATTTAATCTCCCAACTTGCAAGAAACACAAGAATTGCCCCAGCAGCTTCATGCCGGCATATGTATTCATTTATTGCCTCCATCACCCCAAGTCAATTTGTGACGTATCCAAGCTTAAAAGAGAGAGTCGTTTAGAAGCCCTATAATTTTTGTATTGAGAATCAATGTTAGTGTCCTCAAATAACTCAGTCATAGGATCTTCTTCAGATCTAACTCTCTTCTGGATCCTGTACTAGCTGCCAAAATAATATATCCGTTTTGCAAAATAAATAGGGGCTTGGTGTGAGCAGATTGCTTTGATTCTAAGTGTATTTGGTGACGATTAAACTGCAGAGGTATAGTAGTTTCGTAAACTCTTCAATTTACGACAATCGTTTCTAGCACAATTAAAAACTAGAAAAATTTAATGCAACAAAATAAAACAATACCAATATTTATTAAAACAGTTCGACACACCTTGTCTACATTTGCGGGACTCTCACTCAACGTAATTCTTTTACTAACGACAATAGTTTTATACAAGACTTTACTAAGCTGACGCTACTCAACCCTCGATACTATTCCTCGTCCTCACTACTCATGAAAAAATTTCACACCCAATAGTACGACCGCTTATACTAACCTCAACAGAAGATTTTCTCGACAATCTTTTGAAACAAGAACAGTGAATAAATCACTCAAGTGATTAAACTAAAAATTCATCACTCAAGAAGACAGCTGACAAGAAGACAAGGAATAATTTCCTGCACAATCATGAAACCATAAGCAGCTGAATAATCATGCAGGTAACATCACTAGACTTCCAGTTCATACACACTATTCTTCAGCCCACAATAATGTCTTTCAAACACGAAGCTCCAAGCACACAATAATATATCTCCAGCTATGCCCCAATTTTCTGAACAATAAAAGCCATGTGATCTGCCTATTCACCAGCAAAAAAATGCACCAAGACACAGTTCAGGAACAACTCACAAGCTAAGTGACTCACGTGTATATTTAACAGAAACAAGATCACACACGATACACCAAATAAATACCCAACAGAAACTTCACCAAGTTAACCACGATTTAAATGCAGGAGCTGGGTCACGCATGCATCAACGCACCTTCAACTGTCTCCATTTTCTTCACACTTGGTAACGTTACACACAAGCCTCTCTCAAAGTAGTAAAACTATTCAAATCAAACAACACACTTTTTGCTTTTCCATTCATCGTGAATACTCACCCAAAACCTCACCAAATCACACAAGTATTTTCTACAAAAAGAGACAACATCTAGTAACTCACGCGACAAGCCAAAAAGCTTAAAAAACTCACGTATCTTGTGATAAGAACAGAGTCACACAGTAGTGAATCAAAGACCTAAAAACCTTCACACCCACTTCACACGAAAGCATCCAAGGGAAAAGTCTCACTAAATCATTACCATATGTATTGCAAAAGGGAGAAAAACCTAGTGATCACTATGGTCAAACCAAGACCTGGAAAAATTCACGCAACATCTACCCACACCATCTTGCCTTATCCATATCTCCAAAATAAACGTACACCAATCTTCATTCAAGATAGAGTTCTATTTATGCAACAATTCTATCCAAGAATCTAATTCAAGTAAGACTTCGTAATTTATATTTTTAATCTTTATCTTGAATATCCAATAATAAAAAATGCCAAAATTAAATAATTAGACATAATCCTAATAATCTCCCCCTTTTTGGCATTTCACAAATAGAATCACATAATCGAATATATATAAGTATTGAAGTCACAATTACTTCCCCTCAATCCAACATCAAGTTCCAGAGAACATCCATTAAATTCTTCAAGTTCAAGAAACATCCAAAGAAACAATGATGAATAATTATCCGATCATCCAAATTTCTCCCCTTTAGGACAAAAAGATATCAAAAAAGTTACCTTAAAATTTCCCCCTGAATTGAACAGTCACCAAAAACAATATGATGTCTCCCCCCTTGGGATAAAACAATGCCAAAACGAAGAATTCCTTCAATGTGATCAATCTAAACAAATAAAGAAGCATAAAAATTAGTAGGAGGTGTGGCAGAAGAATCATAAACACATAGTAAAATAGTAGAAAGTCAAGATGACAATTTACTACCAATTAATACATATGCCAACATATCATTGCTCGCTTCAATTCCATCTTTATAAAACTGATCAAATTCATAAACTCCATCATTAAGCATAACCTTATGTACACATCAATCAACTGACGTAGAAAACCCATAATTAAAAACTTAGAAAGCCTAAATGATAACTTCTTCGAACCACTTTTTTTGTTTTTTTAAATGAATAGCATCAAACTATGCTTCAAAAATGTAAAGCACACAGTCCTTGTGCCTCTCGAAGAAATTCAAACCTGGGCTTATTTCTCGTCACATTTTCTTGGTCATCAACTGTCTGGTTGATTTCTTCATCTGAAGCAATTGACTTATCCTTAATCTGAACAGTTTCTTCAAAAGCAGTAACTAACTATGAACCTAGACAATTTCTTGTTTTTCCTTTACTACGTCTTTGTGCTTGTACTTGAACCTTTCTAACCTAAGAGTGCTTTGGTAACATGGGTTGTTGCTGGAAATTTAATGGAGAGTGTCTAGATTTTTGGTTTTGACCCTTTTGAAATATCATTTGTAACAACTTGTAACATTTCGGTCTTATGTGCCCGATTACTCCACAAAAGTGACATGTAGGCATGAACCTTCAATTTTTCTTTGAGATTTCTCCTTGGACAGATTTGATTACTCCAATTTTCTCTTCATTTGACTTGGAACATTCACCTCTATAGCAAATTCCTTGAAGGTCTTCTTTAGTCTTATCAATTTCTAACAACTTTTCTAGCTTTTTGGTACCTCCATTTAACATTCTTATTCCTTTTTCTGTATTGACCATCTTCAACTTTGTTTCATTAAGCTCATCTATTGTAGATAACTTCTTCTCAAGGTCTTGAATGATGTTCTTCATGGTAGAGTTTTCCTCCTTCAACTTCTCATTTTTCTTAAATGTTTGGATCTATTTAGCGTACATTAACTCATTGGCTTCATAAATGCCTTCTTTTGTATCATCTAAAATACTGTCATCGCTGTTATAATCTGAGATTGAGTTTTGAGATTATTCGTCGACGTTTTCTCTAACTTTTCTGATTTACTCACATTTTCGTCATCAATTACTTTCTTCTTGCTTTTGTTGTATAAAACAACTAACGCAGTACTATCATAGCTTCTTTTCACTACAATACTCACTTCCAGATTGATTCATTCTCACTCCAAGTGCTTGTATGGGACTTCCATTTTCTCTTCGTCAAGGTGTTAGCACATTCCGCTTGCACATGTCTGAAGCCTTAATGAGATTGAATTTTCTTCACTTTTCTTTCACCCTTTTGAGTTGTCCTTTGTTGTTTGAAATTTCTATTTGATGAGCTCCCACTGTTTTGCCTAAAATTTAATCTCCTTCTTCACTTTCTTTAACTACTAACTGAAATTTCTTGTTAATCTCATCGAATTTATCTTCGAAGTCATTCACGACTTTACCAATCTCAGCATGCAACGTCAATCCTTTGTTCTTCTCTCGATTATCCCTCAATAAATTCATCTCAAAGTTGGTAAGAATCTTAATTACCTTATCCAAAGACAATTAACTGATATCATGGGCTTCTTCGATGGTCGTAATATTTGGTATGAACCTCAGAAGCAATGATCTCAGTGTCTTCTTAACCAGTTTTAGGTTATAGTACTTCTTCTGGAGTTGATGTGCTTGGTTTACTATGTCACGCAGTCTTTCATAGAAGTCTCTAATGGTTTCCCTCTCATCCATCTTCATCTTTTCAAATCTTGCAGCCAAAATCTGAAGTTTTGAGGCTATCATAGATTTCGATCCTTCATGAATAGTCTGCAAAGTGTCCCACGTTTCTTTCGCCGATTCACAGGCTGATATCATACCAAAGTGACCTTCATCAACTGCACTGAAAATGGCATGCAGGGCTTGAAAATTTCCAAAGTCTCTCTCTTCTTCAGCCCTTGTCTACTTAGATGCATCTTTAAGCATTGGTTCTCCCTTTTCATCATCACTGGAGGTGTCCAGCCACTTAAAACCGAGTTTCATGCTCTTGTTCCTTGCATCTAAATGAATACTTTTATCTGTGATTTCCACGTAGGATAATTTGAATAATCTAATAACGTTTGCCTAATGATTGATGCCCCTTCTCTTATAGTCATAATTGTGAAAGAAGGATCTGCACCGACTTGATGTATCAAGTTCTGATTCGGTGACCCTCTTTGATACTAATTTATAAAATTGTAAGGATGTAGTAATTTTGCAAACTCTTCGATTTACGATTGTCATTTCTAGTACAATCAAAAACTAGAAAAATTAAATACAACAAAATAAATTAACACCAATATTTGTTAATACAGTTCGGCACACCTTGCTTACGTCTGCGGGGTCATCACCCAACTTAATTCTTTTATTAACAACAATAGTTTTATACAAGGCTTTATTGAGCCGACACCACTTAACCCTTGACATTATCCCTCGTCCTCACTACCTGTGAAAGAATTTTACGCCCAATAGTATGCAGTCTCGTACTAACCTCAATAAAAGATTTTTCTCAACAATCTTTTGAAACAAGAATAGTGAAAAAATCACCTAAGTGATTAAAGAAATAACTAAACACTCAAGAAGACACTTGATAAAAAGACAAGGAATAATTTCCTGCACAATCATGAAACCTTGAGCAGCTGAATAATCATGCAGGTAACATTACTAGACCTCCAGTTCACGCACACTATTCTTCAGCCCACAATAATGTCTTTCAAACACGAAGGTTCAAGCACACAATAATATATCTTTAGCTATGCCCTAGTTTTATGAACAATAAAAGTCGTGTGATCTGCCCATTCACTAACAATAAAATGCACCAAGACACAAATTAAGAACGACTCATAAGTCAAGTGACTCACGTGTATATTTAGCTAAAACAAGATCACACACGATACACTAAATAAATAACCAGCAGGAACTTCACCAAGTCAATCATGATTCAAGCGTAGGAGCTGGGTCACGCATGCATCAATGCACCTTCAGCTATCTCCAATTTTCTTCACACTTGATAACGTTACACACAAGCCTCCCTCAAAGCAGTAAAAATATTCAAATCAAACAGTACACTTTTTGCTCTTCCATTTACTATGAATACTCGCCAGAAAAAATCTCTCCAAATCATACAAGTATTTTCTGCAAAAAGAGATAGCATCCAGTAACCCACGCGGCAAGTTAAAAAACTGGAAAAACTCACGTATCTTAGGCTAAGAATAGAGTCACACAGCAATGAATCAAAGACATAGAAACCTTCACACCCACTTCACACGCAAGCCTTCAAAAAAAAGTCTCACTAAATCATTATCATGTATATTGCAAAAAGGAGAAAAATTCAGTGATCGTGGTCAAACCAAAATTTGAAAAAATTTACGCAACATCTATCCACGTCATCTTGCCTTATCCATGTCATCTTGCCTTATCCATATCTCCAAAACTAAACGTACACCAATTTTCATTCAAGATAGGGTTCTATTTGTGCAACAACTCTATCCAAGAATCTAATTCATGTAAGAGTTCTTAATTTATATTTTTAATCATTATCTTGAATATTTTTTTTTTGTCAAAAAAAAGAAATTCATTACTAAGAACTTGAATATTCAATAATCAAAAACGTCAAAATTGAATAATAATACATATCCCAACAGGTATCAAAGGATTTCACAATTCAAAAACGTCAAAATTGAATAATAATACATATCCCAGCAGGTATCAAAGGATTTCACGAAGACTCTCTCTCTCTTTTCAGATGATATTCGAGCCGCTCCAAATATGGCAGATATCCGACGGGGCTGATGCATATTATGTTACACTTTACTATCAACTCCTGCTCCCCTCCTTCTTCATTCCCTTCATCTTATTCCACCATTCATATTCGTCAAGGGCATTCATCTCAGCTTGTTTCTGTCTTAAACGCTCAGCTCACCGCAATGGATCCCATCAGCGCCCGTCACCGTAGCCTCCTCTTCCTCCGCTTCGATCGCCTCCACCAGCACGGTCGTTGGAGCTGCCTCTACCACCACCACTTTGGTGGTTGCGTTGGAATTTGGGACGACGTGACATGGTGAGTGTTAAGATCCATCAACGAAAAGAAAGATCGGTGTGAGCGTGAGTGTTGCTTATACATATTTGGGAAACAAAGTAAGAGTTTTGGTGGCACGGTTAAGCGATGCCCGTTTGATGTTGGTTTTAACAGGTTTATGCTCTTGGTTTGATGTGTTTCTGTTTTAATTAACTGATCTTAAGGATTAGAAATTGCAAAGTACATATCAGACAGAATTTTCAGAAATGTTGGAGAAGAAAATGGAGGATTCCATTTTTATTTTAACATTAAATAAATTAATGTTTGACGTGAAAAATTACGTAGACTTAACAACAACTAAAATTTATAATAGTCACGTTAGCGCAGTCAATAGAAAAATTAACACCAGCCTAGTTTTTTTTTAAATAAAAATTAGAATATTTTATTATAATTTTTTAAAATTTGAGTTATAATTATAAATTTTAATTTTTTATAATTAACTTTTATAAGAATACAAATTTCCAACTAACATCATTTATTATCTGAACTACGTTTTGAATGCTCTCTTTTAATCAGAAAACAGGACACCAATTTTGGTGGCGTTGTTATAAATGTGTGCGACGACAAAAATAGTTAGTGTTGTTATTTTTCCAATTTGGAAAAAGCATTTAATTATGTGATTATGAATACACCTACAGTAGTTTCGTCAAGTGTTGAGAGACGGGGACAACTTTGGACATGACAATTTTTTTTTATTTTTCCGTATATCAGTAAGAATAGGAACTCAATTGTCGGCCAACCATTCATTAATTCCATCTACTGGTGATTTAATTTTGCTGTTAACAATAGGACACTCTTAATTAAACCAAGAGGAAGTGACTGTGACTGTGACTGTGCCTGTGCCTGGATTTTGCACTCTGAACCATATTTTAGAGATAATTTTACTAGTTGACGAGTGAGGGTAGGCTATAGCTCTAGCAGTTATTCTTATATGCTATTGAAGTGAAATGAATCTTTGAAGCAATAAGAAACAGAGAGAGATAGGCGCGCACAAACATAAATGAAGAGAAGGAGAGGTGGGTTGAGAGCATTTACAAAGGAGGGTGACGAGGAAAAGATGTTCAAGAAAGCGAGGTGTTGGTGTTTCAATTCAATGGTCGTCCATGAATTCTGCATTTAAGTGAATTCAAGATGAGTTAATGAAGGCAGGTAGAGGTACTTGAAAGTTGAAACCCTCTTTTCTCTACCAAAGCCATTAATACCTTCGGTCTAACTATTTTTTTTGTGAATATTTATAGTTATTTTCTCTTGTATAGAATTCTAGAAATTCAAACGTTCTACTAAGGTGGCTACCTAAAGAAATAACCTTAGTTTGGAAAGAGACATCTTATACGTGCCCTACTCTACTGACTACTAGCAATGAAATTGGATAGAATTTATGTGATTTTGCTGTGTAGTCTATTTTAGGGGTCCCTCACCAATTTATATTTGGTTGGTGAAATTCCGCTAAGGACACAAACCTTCCATAACATGCATCAGATTTTTTTTTTTATCAAACAAAGTAAGTTACTCGAATAAGTGTTCTATGACTTAGCTTTATTTTAGCTCCTCATGTGTGGAATAGTACTCCCCACTATCACGGGTGAGTCCAAAAGTTTAACCATGAAGGAAGTAACAATAGCAAGAAGTTCAGGGAAGTTTGCTTTTCGATTTGACCTTCACAATCCAAAATAAATAAAGGGTCAGTCGGAAGTCAAAAGTTTAAAACTTTTATGATGTTATCTAGAAATATGTACTTTACTTACATAGGTATATATGATACCTTATAACATCAAAGTTAGAAGTACAAGCACGTAACTAGATATTATCGGTACATTGTACATTGAAGGAGAAGTATATGAATTTTGAGAAAAAAAAATTGCAATGTTTTGGGTTCTCAACTTTCGTTGTGCCCTTGAACAAAACACCAAAGGTGAGGTTTTATAATTCCAATGCCATGGACACACGCTTGGCTCGGAATATTATGTTGGCACTCATAGACTTACTTGATTAACATTACTTTTTTACTTGACACCTGAAGCTACAATATCACTCCATCTTTTCGTATTTAAGTACTACAATGTCTTTTAATTTTGTCATTTCCAGTTCAACTAGTCCAATAGTTGAACTTCTCTGATTAAGTTTTATAGTTTCAAATTATATTAAGATCATTTCAATTTTTACATTTAAAATAAGTAATAATATTCATTAGTATTAATTACTTACTTCAACGGAAAGAGATTCTTTAATACAACAACAACAATCTTCAGTAGAAATTTCGCTGATTCTAAGGAGGTCCAATAATACGCAACTTTACCCTTAAATAATAAAGAGGCTGTTTCTAAAAAATTATAATCTTTAATAATTAGAGATAAAACTGAGTACTATTAAAATTCTTTATATTTTCTTTTTAGTTTATCGATTAATTACTAGATAAGTGTTGAGTAGATTTTTATTAGTATAAATAAAATACTATGCCAACTCAATATAATGGGAGACCTAGCCAATTCCTAGGACAACGTCTAGTACCTTCTGCTTCTTCCCCTAGATGACTCACCTGAAGACCTAACAAGAAAAACTATAGTTCTTTATGCTTGCAGTGCGTACATAGAAAGCCAAAGGTGGATACAAGTTTCGAGTATTATTTGTAGTTTCCACTTAAGTGACGCAAGAAGTCAACATAGCTAGTCTTGTATTTGCGTTCAAATATTATATTTATGGGGTTGGAACATCCTGTTATTCTTGTTGGGGTGCTACAATTCTTAGTCGTTTATTTTTGTCCACCTATAAATATGTAGATAAGCTTTAATAAAATATGATAAAAATTAGATAAAATTTAATACAATAAAATAGGAACTAATTGTAGTATCTGCCACATTTATGCCTATTTATGGTGGTGGTTGTCATAACCTAGACCTACTATCATGCTAACGATTTTAACATGCTCGTTAGTAGGTTCATACCGTTAAATAAGCTTATGACGGCAACCCGTAAGCAAGTCCTTAATAAATTTTCATTATTTTATACTTAATTTCTTGCTAATCTATTTCCAACAATCAATCATAATGTACCCATAATTCCAATATTTACTAGTATAACTCACCATTAGAAAAAATCGATCATGTAATTACCAAAGTTTTCACACGAGCTATAAATATTTATTTTCGTAAAAAGCGCAAATATTGTGAACAATTACTAGAAAACCAATGTCTCAGATATCTATAAACACTTGCAACATCATCATAGATAAAAATTATATATATATATGTATGGTTCACGAATTAATCCTTATTTCTTAAAGCAAAATGAATCGTATATATATATATATACATATTTTACATTGCAATAATTAAAGTACGATTCATTTTGCTTTAAGAAATAAGGATTAATTCGTGATGGCTCAAGTAATCACGAGCAGGGGCGAAACTATAAAATTTTTTCAGTAGAGGTAATATTTTATTTTTAATGGGAACAAAATTTTAATAGAGATAAATTTTTGAATGGAGGCAAATTTTATTTTATTGAATAAAAAAATTTAAAATAATAACATTTATATATATATATTTCTGAAAAAATTCCCAATGTGCATCCCGCCCTGATCACGAGTAGTGTGTTTTCTCTTATGTGGTCTTTGGCTAGTGTGGAAGTAACTAGCCTATGTTGACTAGCATTAGAATGTGAGTTATTGTAAATATAAACAAATTCAAAGTGAGTGAATTGAAGTAAATACAAGCAAATTCTAACGATAACCATAAATAAGTCCACTAATATATACCTCAAACTCATTTATTTTGTATGTATGTTAAACTGATTAATTTTGTACACTCCATACATAAATGTTCATTAAAGGATTCGTGGTTACTCGGATAGATAATATCTCGAAAGAAAAGAAAAAACTTGAGGCAGTTTGGTAGCCAAGAAGATAAAAGGGTGCTCGATCTTTGGAGTCTCAGGCTCTCAGCGGCGGCAGAGAAAATACGAAATTAAAATTAATTTGAAGCTGGAGAAATGGATATATTGTTTAATGGCAGGGGATGGTTTTATGGGTAGAGTAAGGGGTGTTGAGAGCTATAAAAGCATATAGGTCTGGGAGAGGAGAGAAGTAGTAATTAATGGATATAGTTCATGGGATGTGGTATTTGTTTTAATAGCTGATGAGAGGAGGGGTGTTGAGAGCTTTAAAAGTTTTAGTTCTTTTGAGTGACCCAATTGTGGAAGTTGGAGTTATGATATCTCTTTAAAGTTCCATAAAGCATTCAAGACCTTCTTCAACTGTATCCAGACTCTCCACATTTAATGACTCTCCCCCTCCTTCCCACACCTCACCCTCTTCCTTACTCTCACCGCCCTCTAATTTAATGGTTTCAAATAGAAACCACTTTGCCCTTTCGGCTTCTGGCTTTGTTGGCTGGCTTAATCTTCATGATATTCATGGCTAGCTGTAGCTAGTTCCAAATCCTTTTCTTTACTTAATTTATAAGAACATTTATGAATTAATACCGCCGAAATTGAATCTTGATTGATGATTATTTTCAGTCCCTAGATATTATGATACATGCATCCTCATAATTTCGAGACACAAGTATACATGTATACTGGTTATATAAGCGGATACGCCGATTATGAGGTACTTGACATATAATTGAGTTGAGCTAATGTGGGATCAGTGTTAGGATCTTTTCAATTGCCAGAGTTGGCCTTTAGGATTAGCTTGGAGTTGTTCCATAAACAGTTGAAGAGCCAACTTGGATGGCACGTCATGCATTGGGTAGGCCCTTTTGCCTTCAAAGTTGCTCCGATAGATTCTCCCTTGCAGTTATATGTGCCTAACCTTACAGCCCCAAACTGAGCCTATATAACTGACCAAAACACTTCACCATATTGATCACTTCACTAGACTGCAAGAGTACTGAAGAGAGAGAGTAGTTATTTATTTTTTCTTTTATAGAACTTCTGAGTTCATCACTTCAAGATATCTATGGTTTCATTTCAAGCACCTCACTCTCCAAATGGTAGAAAGGCAATTCCAGAAATTGACAATTCATCAAAAAAAAGGAAGTGGGAAGAGCCACAAACAGAAGTGTTTCTGGAGAAAAGGTGGAGATCTTCAGAAACCACGAAGTGCAGTTTCGACATTGAGCTACACCTTGACACTCCTTTGCCCTCGGAGTGGCAACGTTGCCTCGATATTCAGGTATTTAACCTGTCGTCTAGATTATATTGTTGGTTCAAAGTACAACTCATCACAATCGCACAGTAATTCCAAGTTCCAAATAAGCTTAGAAAATGACTCGTAACTGTTGTTGTGCTTCTCCTTTTGCGACAGTCCGGTCAGATACACTTCTTTAACACAAGGACAAAGAAGAGAACATCAAAGGATCCAAGGGAAAGTCCAGAGCCACCAAGTAGTCCTTGTGATATGAGCTTAGATCTTGAGCTAAACCTACCATGTGATTCACAAAGGAAACACCAGGCGAATGACCACACTAGGAAGCGTAATTCTGCTATTAGCACAAAGGGTTTTGATGATAGATTTTTTTATTCAAGCAGAGATGGAAATGAGAATTCAGGAGGGCTAAAGCCATGTCCTTCATGGTTGACAGTTCAAGGAGATGATCATCAGCAAGAAATGGTAGCTACTGTGTGCACAAAGTGTCATATGCTGGTGATGCTCTGCCGCTCTACACCTGCTTGCCCTAACTGCAAATTCATGCACCCACCAGAACAGAGCCTTCCTCGGCTGTTTAAGCCAAGGCTTAGCCTCTTGTGCTAATTATGATCGATGCTAAAAGGATCAAAGCTGTTGGTTGCAAGTTTTAGGATGAGAA
The DNA here is from genome assembly GCA_025531955.1 of Erythroxylum orinocense. Lineage (NCBI taxonomy): Eukaryota > Viridiplantae > Streptophyta > Magnoliopsida > Malpighiales > Erythroxylaceae > Erythroxylum > Erythroxylum orinocense. The sequence goes on from JANZLX010000133.1 coordinate 54,984, forward strand.
AAAAAAAACTCCCATCTTTATCCAGTAGTAAATCATCACGTTATGAAGTTTGTTCCCTCGTGTACATGCTAGGGAGTGATCTAGTAGTCTTTAGTTAAATCACCATCTATTTCTGTTGTTAAATGACTGCCGAGAGAGATGGCTAACTAGCTAGAATTTGTACAAATTTTTTTTTTGAAAAATAAAAGGAAAATATATATCTAAACCAATATTATAATAAGTTCAAGACTATATGTAACAAAAGAAAGCAAATATAACACAACTTATTTACATAACCAAGCTAAAGGTGCCAACTATGCTTCATTTCATCAAATAAAGTAGTGGTAGATTTTTTGCTATTAAAGAAGATCAAATCCAATTGATTATGTTCTCTGCAACCCGATAAGCTCCAGTTTCCTTCTAAGTAAATACTCTCGAGTTACGCTCCTTCCAAAGGTTGTAGATGGTAGAAAGAAAGGCGTCTTGATAGATGATAGCATTAGGATAACCATTTGGGGATGATAAGACTTGTTTGTGAACCGCCCACTAGTCTCCAACTTTCCCAAGATGACATCATTCCGTAGCATATCGGGAATAGAAGGTAAAATGGGAGCCAGAGTATTGAAACCTCTAAAAGTACCCTGCCATTAGCCATTACAAAGAAGGGACGAGACCCTCAGGTTTAAAGGAATTCTATCACTCAAATGTTGAATACAAGGGTACGAAATAAGTGGACTATAGTCTCTCCAGTTGTCAAACCAAAACTAGGTCCAACTTTTATTACCGACCTGATGCTTAATGTAAGAATAAATTATATCACACATACGCAATATTTGGATCAGAATCCAAGAAAATTCCTTCCTAATGCCAACTTGCCAGAAGTTACCATTGTGGAAGTGCTACTCATGAAGCCATTCAACCCATAACACATTATGATCAATATATAACCTCCAAAGTCTCTTACACATTAAGACTTTTTGGGTGGAGTCAATAGACTTAATACCTAAATACCTTAGGGGTTACACCTCGCCCCATTGAACTTTAGCATTTGTAGCTTTGTCGCAGACCAAAGAAAGGCTTTTAAGATTATGTCTATGTCTTTTAAGACTCCCTTAAGTAAAGCTATATGGGCTACCCAATATAAATGCAAGCTACTCAAGACAGAAATAATTAGAGTAAGTTTAGCAAGATAGGAACTGTTTTGCCAAGCTTGCATCCTTTTTGTAACTTTTTTCCAACAGAGGTAGACATTCTAACCAAGATGGTTTAGAAGAGGAGATGGGGACACCCAAATAATAGTATATGCCAGGGTGAGAATTCAACCCCAGAGTCTGACAAATAAGGTCTAGATTAAGCACATCAACTGAGATATGCACATTGCTTTTTTCCGAGTTAAGATGGAGCCCAGACTAATCCACAAATAACATCAAAGCATGCTTAGTTATAGAAAGAGAGTGAGCGTCAGTGTTACTAAGAAGTAAGAGATCATCAGCATAGATAAAATGAGTAAGCTTGAGGGTGTCACATTTGAAGTGATATTAGAACCTATTGTTGCATTTAGTTAACTTAGTGATCAACCTGAAGAACCCTTCCATAACTAGAGAGAAAAGATAAAGCGATAGAGGGTCTCTCTGTCAAATACCCTTAGCTATCTGGATTAGTTTGGATGGGATCCTATTGACAAGAATACTCAAAGAAGGAGTTTGGATACAAGCCATAATCCAATCAATGAACCGAGGTAGTAGCTTAATAGCTTCAAGGTATAAGTGAATGAATTGCCAACTAACCGTATCAAAAACCTTGAAGAAGTCGAACTTAATTAAACAACTTCGAAGATGTTTGCAAATATTAAAAGAGTACAATTTGGGCAAACATCTCCGAAGTAGTACTATTTTAATATCTCCTATAAGAGGAGGATGTTATCCCAATGTTTCTCCCCTATATGAAAGCTCCTTGTTTTAGATTGATGATGCCAGTGATGGTCACTTTTATCCTCCCTACTAAGATATTAGAAATGATTTTATATATGGTATTACAACAGGAAATCAGTCTGAAATCAGATATATTTTAAGGGTGTTGCTTTTTAGGAACTAAGCAAATATATGTATAGTTTAGCTCCTTAAACATCTTCCCAGATTTAAAGAATTCCAACACCACAGAAGAAATTAGCTCACCTGTGATATCCCAAGTCCTTTGGAAGAATGAAGCAGTAAAACCTTCAGGACCAGCTGCTTTGGAGGGTTCCATACTGAAAATAACTTGTTTGACATCCTCACAAGTAATAGGCCGCTTTAGTTGTTCCAAGACGTTAGGTTCAATTGAAGCCTCCATTAAAGTAATCATATTAAGACTTGGCAAGGAAGAGGAATCTTCACCCATCAATTCTCCAAAATGTGTCTGAGCCAACTCCTGGAATTGGGGTTAAGAAGATTAAGTGTGGCCTTTAATATTCCTAAGGATTGATATTGTATTGGTATTATAACGAGCTAATAGGGAAGCATGAAAAAAATTAGAGTTGGCATCCTCTTCCTTGAGCTATTTTAATTGGACCTTTTGGTGAAGAATGGATTTTTGAAGTTGTATGGCTTTTATGTAATTGCAAAGGCAGTAGCTTTCCGTAGTATGGTGGAAAACGTTATGGGGATAGTGGTAGCAAGCTTCTTGAGCTATCAAGAGCCTCACCCTTAAGTTAGTTGTATCCATATACCGCCAAGATAGGAAAATTTTTAGTTCAATCTTCACCTTCTTCAATTTTTGCATTAATTAAAAGGATTTGTGACCAACTATATCAATTAACCAACACCTATCCACCAAGTCACTAAATCCCTCCATCGCAGTGAGTCCATTAAAGAGCCAAAATGGGCAGCAGGTCTTAGGCTCTCTTCCAATCTCTGGATCAACATGAAGGAGTGATCAAAGAGGAGATTGTCCCCAAAATACACATACTGTGGGATAAATGACCCAACCAAGTTAAATTAACAAAAGCTTGATCCAGCTTTTTCGAATGAGAAAATCCCCCTCTTGGTTATTTGACCAAGTTAGCTTCCAACCTGAGGCCTTCAAATCCATCAAATCCATCGTGGAAAGGAATAGGAGAGTTCCTTTGTTAACCCATTAGTAAATAATCTCCCCCTTCAATTTCAGTTGAAGAGAGAGAACAGTTAAAGTCTCCGACAACCAACCACGGTTTATCCACAGTATGTTGTATCAAACTAAGGTCCGACCATAGGTTCTATCGTTAAAACCCAAAATTAGAGGCATAAATGATAGGGGAAAAAACCTCTTATCCGAATCCCTTAAATGATAGTGAAGACGTATAAGTTGGTTAGAAGAATCCAAAAGTTGAATTGCCAGAAGAACACAATTATATAAACAGACTATTCGACCATTATAATGAGATGAGTGGTTGGAGATGATCTCCCAGTTAGCTCCCAAAAATTTCCCTCCGAATAAGAAGGAGGGGTTCTTTTATTTTAGTTTCCAATATCTTTATCAACCACAGTTTGTGTCCTCGTACCCCGTACCATTTCTTAAACCAAAACTTTTTTTTGGATCATTTAAACCACTTATATTCCAAATAAGAACATTCATGATTGGGGAGAGGAACCCCTATATTTTCTGTTTTTCTTACACCTTCTGCTTGACCGTAACTGTGGAGGTTGCACACTGAAATCCCCAAGGATAGTTGGGGAATTATCCTTCTTTATCAATGAATTACATTCCAGCTCAAGAGAGGGATGAGGGCCTTCAACTGGAAACAAACCAACTTCAGGTACCGAATAGGGAGCCAAAGGGGATAGAGGTCATGCCACAAGTGTGTGGAGTAACATAGGAGGCAACAGTTTGGGGTTCAGCACATGAAACATGAGAAGGATTTGCTAGTGATAGTCTTGCAAATCAGACCTCCCATCATCACCCATCACGTTACGAAGAACGCCCACCATATGGTCAAAAACCTCCAAGTCAATTGTGGAGTCAAGAAGAGGGGTTGAAGCCTCCATATCACTAGTGATTGCCTTAGGAACCTTGGGCTTCTTTACCTGTGCAGCAAGGCTCTCCACAAGATCAACACCGACCATATGCAATTGGGGACTACATACAAGTTGGCCTCCCAACTTAACATTAGCCCCATCCTTATCATGTTGGACACTAATATCTGACACGTATTTAATCTCAGAACTAAGATTAAAATGCCAATCAAATAACAATATACGACCAGTAGGAACCCATTGCCTAGTTGTAAAATTTTGCTTCCAAGGGTAGCTGATGGGGATAACCATTTTTTCCACTCCACCTTTATCATCCAACCAAAGGATAGGGAGACTATCAGGCAATGTAACTATTTTAGGAATTTTGATACACATTTTTGCATATCTAATACGCTATATCAAAGCTGTCTGAGAGTCCATACATATAGAGAGTCCAAGACCACTTGCCACATAGCTCAAGCCAGAAATGGTCCAATATTCCTGTTAAGTCAAAATGACTTTACGTGATTAATAATTTTAATGACAAACAAAAAGAGGATAAATGAAAAGCAAACGGAGAATAATTTAGTAAGCAGAAAATCAGACGAAAGCTTAGTTAAAAAGCAGACGCAGAAAATCAGACGGAAGCTTAGTTAAAAAGCAAATGCAGAAAATCAAACGGAAGCTTAGTTAAAAAGCAGACGCAGAAAATCAGACGGAAGCTTAGTTAAAAAGCAGACGCAGAAAAGCAGACGGAAGTTTTGTAAAAAACAGACGGAATGAAAAACAGACGAAAGCTTAAAGGAAGAAAATCAGACGGAAGCTTTATGAAAAGCAGACGAAACAAAAAGCAGACGGAAGTATCAGTCTGAGTTAGTTACAGAGCTCAACTGAATAACCGTTTCTT
>JANZLX010000133.1:59937-84433 GCA_025531955.1 Erythroxylum orinocense
GGGAGGGGGAACTCCCAACCAGAGGAGTGGGTGATGCCATTGTAAAGTCAGATCTAGGGTTCCAACTAGTGAGAGGGTAGTCTAGTGTCGCCAAAAAAGGGGGGAGGAGTCAAGGGTAAAAGGGTTACAAAATTATTATATTATATGATAAGTACGAGTTCTCTAATTAAATAGTTACGTCATTCGATACTTTGATGCAAGGAATATTAAATGAACATATGGGTGACTATTAATTTGATAAAAGTTAACAAAAATAACATATGATATAACAAGGATTGAACTAATAAGATGATACCATATTCGAAGCTATACTCGTAACTTTACAATGTTTTGGAAGGGGATTTTGATGGTTTGTACTTATCATAAACATTCAAATCCATATTACTATGCATTGAACACGCTTTAGTAAATCATGTATATAGATGGTATTGCGATGACATATCGAGCCTTAAGCGATAAGCGGCTTGTCTTTAAAGGCCTTATGGCCAACTAAATTCGTTCGGTAAGTTGAATTCCCATTATGGAAATATATGCATTTGTCTTACGTAAGACATCGTATGAAAAGTAAGATCTATGATATATGTTGACATTTGCATCACCTTTACTTATTACTGGTCTCCATCAATCCAACACCCCGCTCTAATATTCCTTTCAAGTTCAATCTAAGACCTAGTGTATAGGAGTATACATATTAGATATGTAGCTTCTCGTGAATTATAAACTATAGCTAACATATTTCTAGATGCTATAAAAAGATGGTTCGATCAACAATCACTTAATTATCTATACCAACTTGTGCAATAAGATTACATATCAATCCATTAGGATTGTGTTTGTGTGTGTGTGTCCTATATAAGTTGAATACTGGCCTAACTCCTTCCAGGATATCATAAACATTTAACAAGTCTATATTCTCACACAAAGACCAATCTATCATATATAAATAGAAAAAGAGTTCACTTATTAAAAGCTAGCATAGGTCCTGAATGGGCACGACCTGTATAAAATATTTCAAAATATAAAATATTTCAAAAGATAAATCTAATGACAATCATATATTGATTAAGACCAAAATAGAAAGAAAAAAAACTTGTAAAAGTCTAACAACTCGAGCTTTTGGGCATCCAAAAGTTACAAATGTTACTACTTTATGTTGACTTTGTCTCTTAGAAATCTAGTTGACTGTAATTGTTAATTGATGGACTTTATGTGGCCCAATAAAATCTCATCTCCATTACAACGTAAGTCCATTAATAAACCCAATCAGAAAACCATAATAAGAAATGACTAAGCATATAAATGATTAAATATTTCATAACCAACTTGGATAAATTTTTGTTAAGTATGAATGTTAATTAATAATGTTGAATATTGATTTAAATTTGTTTTGACTTGGTCTTTTTTTAAATATAAAATTTGTTATCTATTAGGAATAGTAAGATAAAGTAGTAAAGATAAGATTTGTTATAAGATAAAGTTATATCTATTAAGATAAAGCTGTTATCTATTAGGATTTAAACTTCATTGTAAAAGCTCATATGAAGGAATCAGTTTTAGAGTAAAAAGTAGCAATAATAATTATTAGCAATTTGTGTCCATCAATTGATGTTCATTATTCTTCTCTCCCTCTTTTTTCCCCTACAAAGTGGTATCAAAGCTTAATACCAAGTTCGATCTTCTTTTCTCTATCTTAAGGGAAAATTAGTGTGCAAGAGAGAGATAGAGGAAAGAGTGAGAGGAAGTCATAACATCGAACAATTTTTCTCTTCCATTTTCCATTTTCAATGGAAAATACTATCAATCATGAGCCATCAAAATGAAATCATATTTGAAAACCTTGAGTTTGTAGGAGGTTGTTGAGAGTGATTTTAATCCTACTCTACTTTCAGAAAATCTCACACTAACTCAAACCAAAAAACATGATGAAGAAGTAACAAGGAAATTAAAAGCACTTTTTGTATGCATTGGACCGTGTCAGAGGGAATTTTTACAAGCATAATGGCTTGTGAATTGCCAAAAGAAGCATGAGAAATACTCAGGGAAGAGTTTGAAGGCAACGAGCAAACAAAAATGATGCAAATTTTGAATCTCAAAAAAGAATTTTAGATGTTAAGGATGAAGAAATCTGAAAGTGCCAAGGAATATGCAAGTAAGCTCATGTCTATTGTCAATCAAATCAAATTGCTTGGTGAAGAATTCCAAGTTAAAGAGTGGTAGACAAGCTTCTTGTGATCCTTCTCGAAAGTTAAGAAACCAAAATCTCATCACTTGAAAATTCTAAAGATCTATAAAAAATAACCTTTGAAGAATTACTAAATGATCTTCAAGTCATGGACCAAAGAAGAATGATGAGAGAGGAGGAAATTGAAGACAAAGTTGATATTGTTTATTTAGCCAAGATTTCATCTTCAAAGAAAAAAGGCAAAGTTGTTCAATGCAGCAATTGTAAAAAGTGTGGTCACGAAGAGAAAGATTATTGGCACAAAAGCAAGCCATAATGTTTCAAGTTCAACAGATTTGGGCACATGCAAAGGAATTGTAAATTTGAAGATAAAATATAGATAAATATGGCACAAAAGAAAAAGAAGAATCTCTATTTTAAAGTTGTCGGTGAGATGTGCACATAGAGAGAAATGCTCCAATAATTGAAGGTTGATGATGTTTATGAGAAGTGTTTCATTATTTATTTGGAGATAAGTTTTCCATGTATGTAATTTTAAATCAAGGGGGAGTATTAAATATTGATTTAAAGGGAAAAGACAAAGTTGTTCAATGTAGCAATTGAAAAAAGCTTGGTCACAACGAGAAAGATTGTTAGCACAAGGGCTTTCAAGTGCAACAGAGTTAAACACATACAAAAGAATTGCAAACTTAAAGATAAAGAGCAGATAAATATGGTGCAAGAGACAAACGAAGAAGCTCTATTTTGGAGTCATTGGTGAGATGTGCACCATGGAGAGAAGTGCTCCAACAATTAAAGGTTGATGATGGTTATGAGAAGTGCTTCACAATTTATTTGGAGAGAAGTGCTTTATGTATGTAATTTTAAATAAGGGGGAGTGTTGAATATTGATTTAAAATTTGTTATGACTTGGTCTTTATTTAAAGATAAAATTTGTTATCTAGCAGTAGTAAGATAGAGTAGTAAAGATAACGATTATGACCAATAAAGATAAGATTGTTATAAGATAAAGTTTTATCTGTTAAGATTGTTATCAATAAAAAGTTTATGAATAGAAGAACTATGGAAGAGTGATATTGTATCACTCAACTAGCAAAGTGGGCTATTAAATAGCCTTACAAACATAATTGAATAATAAAAAAATCAGCAAATAATCTCAGCTACACCTACACTGAGAAGATCTATTCAAACAATAAAGAATCCCTTGAAAATAGAGATTTTATTAATAGCTCTTACAGAAAAAGACAAAATAAAAACTTACAATTCCTCCCTTAAATTGAATGTATCAATGTTCAGTTTATATCAACTTCTGAACAAAAACCCAACAATCTTCGTAGCTTCAAGAAAACATCAAGCTTGAGTAGTTTAGTCATCATATCAGCTAACTGGTCTTGTGTGTTACATTGCACCAACTCCACCATGCCACCAAATCCACCATGCCAGCCTTTGTGAGATCACGAAGAAAATGGAACCGCACATTTATGTGTTAACTGCGACCATGCATTATTGAATTTTTCGATAGCTTGATTGCAGAACTACTATCATAGTGAATAGTAATTATCTTGCTTTGATTTGGAATCACCTTGCCCATAACCCTTTTCAACCATATAGCTTAACATAAACATGAAGCTGTAGTAATAACTTTGCCTCTATATTAGATAAACTGACCACTGGTTATTTTTTTGATGACCAAGATATCACCCTTGAACTAAATAAAAACAAATAACCTAAAGTGCTTTTTCTAAACCTAAAGTGCTTTTCCTATCTTCCACCCAGCATAGTCACTATCAGTGTAAGCAACAAGTTCATTATCTCCTCCCTTTCTATAGAAAATCCCAAACTCAATTGTCCCCTTTAAATATCTTTGCACTCTTTTCGCCATCTATAAATGAAGCTCTGTAGGATTTTCCATAAACCTGTTAATAAGACTTACCACGAACATAATATTTGGTTGAGTAGTTGTTAAATACATAAGATTATGTATAACTTGTTTGTGGTACTTCTTATCCACCTTGACTCCTCCTCCATCCTTAGTGAGTTTAATGCTAGGAATAATTAGATTTTGAACAAGATTACTTTGATCCATTCCAAACCTTTTTAGTACATTAAAAACATACTTCTTTTGGCTAATAAAAATCCCATCTGTTCTTTGTGAGACCTCAAGACCAAGAAAAAGTCTCATTTGTCCTAAATCTGTCATGTCAAACTCAAGCTTTATGGACTTTTTAAAGTTTGCTAACATTATTTCATCATTTCTTGTAAAAATGAGATCATTAACGTACAAGCTTACAATTAATACTTTGCCTTCTTTTCCCTTGTTGATGAACAACACATGCTCATAATCACACTTTTCAAAACCTTCCTTCACGAAGTACGCTTTTATTCGACTATACCAAGCACTTAGTGCTTGTTTAAGTCCATATAATGCCTTCTTCAACTTGTAAACTTTCTGTTCATATCCCTTCTGCACATTTCCATATGACTACTACACAAAAACTTCTTCATCTAGTTCACCATATAAGAAAGTAGACTTCACATCTAGCTGATTTATAATCCATCATTTTTTAGCTGTAAGCCCAATCACTAAACAAATTGTCTCCATTCTTGCAACTGGAGCAAAAACTTTCATGTAATCTATCACATATTGTTGAGCATACCCTTTCACTATAATTCTAGCCTTGTATTTATCTACCTCACCTTTTTCATTGAATTTAGTCTTATAAACCCATTTCATACCAACCTTCTTAGCTCCTTCAAGCAGCTCTATCAACTCCCACATGTCATTCCTTTCTATTGCTTTTATTTCCAGGTCCATATCTTTTCTCCATTTTTCTTTCTTCATGGCATCTTCAAAGTGAACAGGATCAACTAATGCAAACATGGAAATGTGGGTAACATCATCTTCTTCGGAGAGACCTTCTTCAGTTTTGTAGTCCTTCATCCAAGCTGGAAATCGCCGAATCCTTTCAAGAACATCTAGTGATCCATTTTCATTGATTTCACCTTTATGATTTGATTCAATATTTTTTTTCATTTTCAGCTATTATATTGGTTTCCTCGTCAAGATCACCTATTTCCAGATCACGTATAATTGCCTTTTCATATTTCTTATCCCAATCCCAGAACTTGTCTTCTTTGAAAATAACATCTCTACTAATTATAATCCTTTGTGAAACTAGATCATAAAGCTTGTATGCCTTTGATTCCTCACTGACTCCAAATAAGACACAACTCAAGCTTTTATCATCAAGTTTAGTTCTTTTTTTGTCAGGAACAAGAACTTGAGAAACACAACCAAATACTCTAAAATAATTAACTCAAGGCTTGATTCCACTCCAAGCTTCTTCAAGCGTCATGTTTTTCACTGCTACAGTCGGGCTTCGATTCAAGACATGCACTGTCTAGTTAACTGCTTCAGGCTGGAAAGGTTTTGGAATTTTCTTTTTTGAAAGCATACTCCAAACCATATTCATAATTGTTATGTTCTTCCTTTCTGTAACTCCGTTCTGTTATGGGGTATAGGCAGCTGTCAATTATCTCTAAATTTCATTTTCATCACAAACGTTTGTGAACTCTTGTGATCTAAACTCTCCCCCTTGATTAGTACACAACTATCTAACAAACTCTTTTGTTTCCTTCTTAACCATGGGCTTTGAATCGTTTGAAAATCGTAGAAGTTTTTTATTTTTTTATGAAGAAATAAACCCATATTTTTCTACTAAAATCATCGATGAAAGTAATAAAGTACCTATTTTGGCAATTGGACACAGGTTTAATTGGTCCACAGATATCTGCATGCGCTAACTACAAAATTTGTGATGCTCTCCACGTGTTTTTTTTGGAAATGAGTCCCTCTTTTGCTTTCCGACTAAACAATCCCTACACACCTTTAAAGGAGACCTGCGTTTTGGCAGATCAGTCACCATATTTTTTATCAAAGGATCTTTAGACCCTCAAATCTTAGATGTCCATAACTGCAATGCCAAAGCTGCACCTCGTCTTCTAGGAACGTGTTGAAACAGGTTGATACCATAGGCAGAGATACAACTTGCAATATGTACATTCTATTGGAAGACTTTTTTGTTTCCATTATCAAACCTCTTTCAGGATGATAGACCTTGCATATATCATGTTGAAATAGAATCACAAGCCCTTTTTCTTGAAGTTGGTCGATGTTTAACAAGTTGTTCTGCAAATCTGACACATAGAATACTTCTATAATGATCTGTATTGCTCCATTGACTTGCACTCTTAGATTTCCTTTTCCTTGCACAACCATTCTTGAATCGTCACCCAACTTCACAAAGCCCGTATAATTTTCAAAATCAAAAAGACATTCCTTTTTCCCACACATATGATTGCTACACCTCGAATCAAGGAACCATTTTTCTTATTTAGTAGCCTCCTTCGTATTCACATATGTCATTAATAACATCTCCTCTTGACCTCCTGCATAATTTGCTTCCTCCTACCTACTTGTATGTTACCATTGAAAATGTCCTAATTTGTGACAATTATAGCATTCCATTGTGGCTTTGTTAAAGCTTTGTTTACCTCTTCCTCGGAAACTTCCCCGGCCTCAAGCTTTTCCTCTAACTTCATCTCCATGAGTTATCTTCATAGCCTGTTCTTCTTCATTGTGAAAACCCATACGTTGTTCATGCACAAGGAGACTGGTCTGCAACTCATCAATGGTTAGAGTGCTTGTATCCTTTGACTTCTCAATGGAACATACAATGTAATTGAACTTGGGAGTCATAGATAACAAATCTTCTCAACAACAACTTGATCTCCTTTATACTCACCATTTGCTTTCATCTTGTTAGCTATAGTAAGGGCTCGAGCAAAATACTCATTCATGGATGCTCCAATCTTCATGTGGAGAATTTCAAACTCCCTTCGGAGAGCCTATAATTATGCCCGCTTGACTTGAGTTGTATCTTGATATTTCTGCTTCATTGAATCCCATATACTCTTTATTGTATCCTTGTTGAGAATTGTCTCCAGTATTGTACAATCCAATGCCTGGAATAGATAGTTCTTTGCTTTCATGTCTTTCAACTTTTGATCTACATTGTTCTTCTTCTCTGTATCCGTGAGAGCCTCACTTTCTGCTGCTACAGGAATCCCATTCTCCTCCAATTCTCAGTAGTCTTTTGAACTCATGAAGTTTTCCATAAGCATTGCCTAATGATCATAATGCCCGTCAAACTTTGGAACTTTTGGTTGCACAAAAGAGTTCTCTATTGCCATTATTCTATTTCGTCTCACGTAAAAGACTGTAGCTTCTATTGAGCTAGCCTCGTGAGGAGGCTCTGATACCAAATGTTATCTATAAAAAAAAGTGAATAAATAGAAGAAATACGGAAGAATGCTACTGTATCACTCAACTAGCAAAGGGGGTTATTAAATAGCCTTACAGACATAACTGAATAACAAAAAATCAGCAAACAATCTAAGCCACACATACAATGCAAAGACGTATTTAAACCATAAAGAACCCTTAAAAATAGAAAATTTATTAATGGCTCTACTAGAAAAGTACAAAATAGAAACTAACAAAGATAAGATTATTATCTACTAAAATTTAAACTTTATTGTAAAATAATATAGAATTAATTTCAAAATAAAAAATAGCACTAAAGATTAGCAATTTGCGTCACTCAATTGCTTTCATTATTCTCTCCCCCTCTTTTATAACAAAAAAATTATATAAAATTTCATTAAATTGAAGTCGGCTGTGTCATAAGTAAGCCACCTTACGAGTTGTTACGATTACCACTGAGACACTTGCCGTTGCAAATATCCACCGAAATTTCGTATTTATGAGACTTACGTATATCCTACATAAGGTGACGCGTAGCCACCTCTGAAACCGACAGCACCTTAGACCAAGTCCGAGGTTCACGTCGTAGAGTTAGCGACAAAAATACTATAGTAATGTGCTTCACAAAAAAACTTCCCGTCGATCGAGCAACATGTATTAGCTCCTTGGCCATCGCAGAACTGGTAAACAACGTCCCTAGTTAATTAGACACAAATGATCGTGACCATCACCTTAACTCCAGATGAAAAAGAAAATTAATATTATTTTATCTCATTCATTTATGCATGTGATATGATATCAAATTCTTAGACCTGCTCAATTACCAGTAACATCAAGCTTTAATATATATTTGTTGAAAAAATTGCATGTAGAGAAGATGCACTTATGAGCTATCGCCTATCAGCGATGACAATTCAAATATACTGGAGAAAGTAAAGCCACCTTCATGATAGTAGACATATTGCAGGTCGTTATCATTATAGTTGGTCGTTGTAAGGATTAAAGATGTTTGGTAATTGGCAACAACCGCAAGTCCCTGTTGTTAATGTTTCATGCATCCTCTACTTTTTTGATACACCTCTGTCTAATCTTATTAGTACGCCCTCTATGCTACTTAATTCCTTGGATTTTTACGGAAACGGGGGAATTCTAGTTTTAATCAAAAGGGATAAATATTTTAGACTCGTTTAATTTAACTCTTTTCACTCTTTTTCGTCAATTTTAAAAATATTAAATACTAATTTCAGGAAATTCCTAACATTAATTATTTTTTAATTAACCATAAAGACAAATTTATATTTAAGTGCAGTAAGCACATATGACAACTTATGTACTCCACAAGTTCTACATAAGAAAGATGCAATAAAGAGAAGTGAATATTTCATTATTAAATAAGGAATAAAGAAATAAATGTCCATGTCAATGTATCCAATACACAAGGCTTTCTATTTTGTGGGAGTCTAAAGAAGGTCATAGTGTACGCAACATTTTTTATATTTTTACAAAAAAGTATTTCCGTAACTTGAACCTATAATAGAGTATTCTATGAACATAAACAAAATATTCATCTAATAAAATAAAGGGATTTGTCAAGATTATAAATTTTCTTATAATTTCTTAATAATGCTTCACATTATAAGAAAAATGTGTTTTTATTATCCTAAAATTTAATTCATATTTTAATTAATATATAACAATAATGATTATGAGGTTATTTCTTTTTTTAAAAATGATAACATCTTATGTCCAACTATTAATAGTCTTTGACAACTAACATTTAATGATTTTAGTCAAGTACAAGTGAGTATTTGATAATTTTTTAATTTTAAGATGTAAAGTAAACAAAAAACTAAACGGGGGGAAGATAATTAAGTTATGTTTAGTTGGGAATTTGATAATAGAATAGAATGAAATGTAATATTATTACATCATTTGAGAGGAGATTATATAATAGAATTGAATGGAATAAGATGAAAAAATGAGAGCTTTATATTATATCTTATTTCATGTTAAACAATAAAAATAAAAAACTTCTAATTTAAAAAGTTTAGGATGAAATATAAAATAATACAGTATATTATATTATAAATCTTTTATCCGAATGACATTTTACGATATTATATTATTAACGTTTTCATTTTTAAAATAATAATTTTTAATATTATATTTATTTATATTTCGTTCTATTTTATTTTATTAAAAAATTTAATTCCAATCATACAAGCAGCAAGAACCATCTTCCCCGATTTCAGAGAGAGAACAGTTTTGGAAACCTATAATGCGAGAGGATACGTATAAGGATATCGAAGAACAAAATATCTTTGTATGGCCTTTTACTTTACCAAGCAAACTCTTGCTAGTATTCGTAGGGTTCATTGCGACAGCCAATAGGTTTGGCTAAGAGGCTGTTGACTCAGTAATAGAACATTTCTTCTCTGTTTTTTGACTTCAGATTTCACGTTATTTCCAAGCGTAAGCCAGGTGAAGAAAATTAGCCAACTCTAAGATCAACTTTAGCTGTCATGTACCTAGATAGATATAGATGGATGGTAGAAATTATGCATGTCTACCCGTTTATATGCTCAAGAGATTTATATAAATGGTAATTTACTAAAGCTGAAGCGGACTCCATCCAGCATGACAAGGACTGCCAAGTAGATCGAAGTAGATCATCACTCAATATTGGGTTAGAAATCTTGGTGAATGTCATGAATAAACATATATATGCTTCCTCCAGAACAGAAGCCTTAAATCGATCAGCAGATGATAAAGAGCTGTTAGAAGCATAAAGAATAAAAGCGCTAGACAGTAGATCCTAATACAACTGATAATTCAGCATTACGAGAAAGATAACCAGAAGCTCGAGAGCAAGTGCTACCATGTCCATGGAGAACAGGGAAAGCTTAACATTAAAGCAGAATGAACTTGCGGAAAACAAATATGTGGAGCATCACTTCTAGTGCCAAATAGAGAAACCAATTTTAACTAACTTGAGCTGCGGTAGGTCCTCGTGTTATATAGGTTTCAAGTCCAAAATCTAGAGCACCCAGGGTCTTACCAGCTACAAAAAATGTTTAAGCTTGAGAAGATGGTCTATGCCCACTTTTTATCTGTTTGTCCTTTTAGTGGAGATTGCAACGGTCAGGACTTTGGAAAATTTTATTTGAAATCAGTTCAGTCTGAAGTCTGAACGGACCTGAGAATATAAACCCGAGCCCAAACTCCTTCAAGTTTGCCAGCCTAATGTTTGGTCACTGTTGATTGCGTACGTATGTCGACTTTGTCGGAGAACCTGTGCAAAGTTCGAAATGCGAGGGCATTCTTTAATTTTAAAGAAAAGAAAAAATAAAGAAGACCTAAAAGGAAACTAAATATCTAAGAAATGGGAAAAATATGACAAACGAAATCATCCTCCAAGTTTCCCTCTGCAATTGTCCTATGGAAATAAAGGTCGCAGTGAACCAGAATCCCCCATTTTCTTATGAATCCCGCAATTCTCACTCAAACTTCCTATCGTTCAAGTTCCAAATCTAAGAGTGAGAATCGTCTTCCTGGTTGCTCCAGTTCCCACGCGCTTACAATGCCAGGATCCGAGTTTTGGTCGAGAAATTCAGCTCCAGAGCTCCAACCCCACTTTCCATTTTCATTCGATTCGAGTTCATTCACTTGCGGTGGCATATTTCTGGAGCCCATTGTCTCATCTTCCTTTGTGAGGCACGTTTCTTCTAGAGGTTGTTCAGTCAGTGATTCAAGTTCGGTTTCTTCCCGTAAACCCCCAGTTTTAAGGGGGAGAGGGAGGAATGGTGTTAATGTGGTGTTTCTGTCGATGAGTTTGACAAGCGACGGAATTGAACGAGAACAGAGAGCTTGCGTGGCACAGAACGGAGTTGTTAGTAGCTCCGTGGTGGAAGAAGGTAATTCCGTTACGAAGGCGACAGAGAAATGGAGGATTAGGGTGCGAGGACGCAGCGGTGCTATGAACACCACAAAACATCTGTGGGCAGGAGCTATCGCTGCCATGGTGTCAAGGTATTTGGATTTTTCTGAAGATTTTAAAGTCACTTGCTTCTGATGATAGTAAGAGGGGCTTGGCGTCCATTGCTAAATGAGTTCCAAAGTTCTTGTAGTTAATAAATAGAACTTCTTGATTCTTTGATGCTGGCAGTGAAAGTTTTATGAGAACAATCATGTGTGGTAGGATCATGGACATGTTTTTGTGCTTGACTGAACAATTTATTTGCGGCAGAACTTTTGTTGCTCCTCTTGAGAGATTAAAGCTGGAATATATAGTTCGTGGAGAACAAGGGAATATATTCGAGCTTGTTAAGAGGATTGCAACAACTCAAGGCGTGAAAGGCTTTTGGAAGGGGAACTTTGTCAACATTCTCCGCACTGCTCCATTTAAAGCAGTTAATTTTTGTGCATACGATACATACAGGAAGCAATTGCTAAGATTCTCTGGAAATGAAGAAACCACCAATTTTGAGCGGTTTATTGCTGGTGCAGCAGCTGGCATTACAGCTACGGTTCTATGTTTGCCACTAGACACGGTATGTTGAAACTTCAACTATGTTCCTTTATATATCTATACCTGATAAAAGCAATGTGTGACAAAACCTGACTGTATATTACTGTTCTGTATTAAGTATACAGTGCTTCAATTCTACACTTGCCATACCCGAATGGGCTTTCTTTCTTGTATCGGGTTGTCCCATTCTTGCTTCCACTATAATGCATGGTCTTTTGCAGCATGAGACCTTAGCAATTATGTTTCGTAGGTTTTCTTATAATCTTCCCTATGGTTATTAGTACATAAGAGTCTTTATCAGGGTATCCTTGTAATAGAGAAAGATATCTGGTTGAATCTAAGACAGTCTGTGGGAAAATGGGGAGTCAGGTCTCTTGGATGTGCAAAGTTTCTTATTTAGAGGTCTTATTGAACCTTTTTCCTCCTTGGAAATAAAAAGCATGTACTATGCATTCAGCTCACCTTGAAGACATTTAACCAATTTTTTAGCCTTTTAGGTATGGAGATCTTCTTTAGTGTAAGGATAAAATATATTAACTTTATTTCAGATTAGAACAAAGATGGTGGCCCTTGGGGGGGAAGCTTTGGGCGGTGTTATTGGTGCTTTCCGTCATATGATTCAAACTGAAGGATTCTTTTCCCTTTACAAGGGGTTGGTACCTTCTCTTATTAGTATGGCACCGTCAGGAGCAGTTTTCTATGGTGTATATGATATCCTAAAAACTGCATATCTACATTCACCCGAAGGCAGGAAAAGAATTCAAAATATGAACCAATATGGGCATGAGTTGAATGCTTTCGACCAGCTAGAGCTGGGACCACTTAGGACATTGCTTTATGGTGCTGTTGCTGGTGCTTGTGCTGAAGCTGCTACATACCCATTTGAAGTTGTGAGAAGGCAGCTTCAATTGCAAGTTCGGGCCACTAAAATGAGTTCAATTGCTACCTTTATCAAGATTGTTGAGCAGGGTGGAATTCCAGCCCTTTATGCCGGACTAATTCCCAGCTTACTGCAGGTATGTAGATGAAAAGCATGTTTGCTGTGGACTATCGTATGAATTTGCTACGAGCATGTCACTACATATTTGATCAGGATTACGATCATGATTTACATACTTTGTTCGTATTCACCCGATTCATTATAGATCAGTGTGTTGTGCACCTGCTGAGACAAATATGCTTATTAACAGCTTGGTTTCAGTACCGCATTCTCAAATTACTGCTGTGCCATATCACGTGGGGTATTATGTACCACGTGATTTCTAAGACGTTCTACTTCCCTTCCAAAATTGTAACGATGATCTATTTCTCTTCTCTGATATCACCTTTTGTATGCATTCAGGTACTTCCTTCGGCTTCAATAAGTTTCTTTGTTTACGAATTTATGAAGATTGTTCTTAAAGTGGCATGAACAGAGACAACCAAGTCTTCTGCAGAATTGCAGTAGGAGTTTTGTACAGTGACTCAAATACCAGGGAGGATAGAAATCAGAATGGTAAAGGTAGTCAGTTACAATTGATACCTGCACTTTTGCACGGAGAAAAGGAAGAGTGAACTAAAAAATCTCTGTTTTCTTTTGGGTTGGTTGGTCCAATTCCATTTGATCTGTAGCTTATTCCTTTACAATGGTTCTCTTCGTTGTCCAATCTTTCCTTCCATTCTACTGGTTATTACTGGCCAAAAAGAAAGGAAGAGTCGTGCAGTGGCTTATGTTGGCCCCTTATCATTTTCCTGCAGACAACAGCAACGCCAATAGGCCTTTTTTTTTTTTTTTTTGGGTTAACCTCCAAGGTGATCTGGGTGGGCTCGAATTGTTAGTGACACCTTTAAATCATTACTATGCTCAGATTATTCTCTGCTTGTGCCGTGCATGATTCTGAGGGACGACTTAGCAGGTTTTTAACACTACTGCATACACAAACCAGAGTCGAACCTTAACCTTGCTTAAGTGAAGACTAACTCCTTATCACTCGACTTCTCGGTGGTCGAATACGCATATTTATATTAACGGAACCAAAATAGATCGGGGCTGGTTGGTCCATCCTATCGCTAATGTGGGTACAAATATGCCTTCAGTTAGAAAAAAGGAAAAGAAAAGTTGGCTTTTCCTTTATCTGTTTTATTTCTATTTTCAATTAACATACCCTTCCCAAAACTAATCAATTCTACATACCTTTGCCAAAGCAATCAATATTACGTAGCCTTGCTAATGAAGATGATTTATATACCCACGAGCTCCTGTCCCCAATTATCTAGGTCCTTCTGTACCCCGTACATCCAAGCCATTCATTGATTTCAGCTCCCATTTATATATGCCATTGAAAGACTCTGCTTAACAGTAGATTCTTAAGTCTTAACTCTAAATCAATTCAAAAGGCGCAAGCAATCAAAGGCAAGACAAAAAAGCTGTTAGGCCTGCCTGTTAGAACATAGGTAGGACTAGGACTAGGACTAGGAGTAGGCGGTGGCATTTAAATTACCGTTTTCCGTGATTGGTACATGCGTCAAATATGTTGCCTTGCCTATCTTTCAAATTGGCAGCCCTTTCTTATTTATTACTGGACACTGGATTCGACGGCATCAAAATTTGGAAACATTCGTAAATAACCAAAATGCCTTCTTGTGCTTTAAATTAAATTTTTGTGTATTGTCCCAAATGGTGAAAACAAAAACTCTCAAAGTAACAACCCCACACGTGTTCCTAGTCCACTGGCCCTTCGATAACTGCGAAGCAGTCTTTCAAATGCCATTCCCACCACCTCTCATTCACCTTTTCTCCATACACTTGGCTTCCGCCTCGCACTAACCCTTTTCTCAACCATGCCTCCGCCTGTCGTCGGAGCCGAATCTGCACCCAATGGTGGGACGGGCGTTTCCGGCGTGCGTGGTGGCCACGATAACAGATCCCTAAGCGTTACGCATTGCTCCAACTCCGATTCATCACCGTGCCCGTCGGCTTCTTCTTATTGTTCTCTATTAGGAGTTGATCTTCATTCGCTTCTGTTGAACGACTCCGACAAGCTTCGGAGAATTGTTACTGCGTCTGTGAAAGGGTTCTCAATTGGTGCTGGTCTTAAAGGTGGCCTCGCGCTGTTTTCAATTCTCGCCAGGCTGCGTCGCTCCAGATCATCCTCATCGCGGTGAGTCTTGTTTCGGTCTTCATGTATTTGTCCCTCTATATGCTTTTGATTGGTTAAAGTTGGGTTGAATTGATTTTGGTGGCTGCGATTAGGAAAGTTGAAGTCTTTACGAATAGTGAAGCTATCGCTTTAGCCGTGAAAGAGACTCTAAGATACGGGTTCTTCCTTGGGACTTTCGCCGGCACATTTGTTTCTGTCGACGAAATTATAGCTTCCTTTGGAGGCCACCGTAGGTAATTTAGCGAAATTCCCAAGTTGTTATATCATGAAAGTTCCCATTACGTTTAGTATTGTTCTTATGATGTATTGTGTAAAAATAATCTTGAGTTTAGCCTGTTATGATTGCGGTTTCAGGACTGCAAAATGGAGAGCTTTATTGGCAGGGTTGATTGCCGGGCCGTCTATGCTTCTTACTGGCCCTAACACTCAACATACATCCTTGGCCATATATATACTTATGCGAGCTACTGTTTTAGCATCTCGATGTGGAATTAAAAGCAAACGGTTTGGTAACATTTGCAAACCTCTTACTTGGAAGCATGGGGACATACTTCTCATGTGTCTCTCCTCTTCTCAAATCTTGTGAGTATCTCGTTCTGTCTCAATGCAAGTCCGGGGTGGGGTTGACGTTTGTTTCGTCAGCTTGTTTTAGGATGTTGTTCACATTAGTATTCTTATTATCTTGAGCATTTGGATAACTGTCTGTTTTAATGACTAATAGCTAATGCTGATGGTAGGGTTCGGGTTTCTACTAGTTAGGTTATAGGCATGACTGCATGAGTGATTTGATTGAAGCCAAACGATTTTAATTTTATGATGCTTGGTGATTGAAATGTTGACTACCGTCAATTCACAACAATTGGCTAGTATCTGACTATAATTGGCGAAGCAATCTTTGAGAGGCTTAGTTCTGCTAAATTTTGATCTAATTCTGAAGGCTTGCCTTGTTCCTTTTTTTTTTCTTTTAAGGTTAGAACTTTTTATGCACTTGCAGTGCCTAATTGTTTTTACTTACGGATTATGATGCTCAAATCTGAAATATACTGTCTGGAGCTGCATAAAAGTTTGTTTTAAATAGGAGTTTAATTTTGTTCCTTTTGTTCATTTTTTCACGGCTTAAGATTGATATATAGTAGAATGTCTTGTTTTGAGTTTTAAATTAAGGAACTAACGACTTTGTTCCTGGCTGATATATTTGTTAAATTTCACATGATGGTTTAATTCTTATATAGACAGAGTTCAATTAAAAGCGTGCTCTTCTCAGGTCTGCTTACATATTGAGACAAGAGAGCTTGCCGCCATCATACAAGTCCTTTCTGAATAAACATGGTGGAAAGGATCTTTCCATTCTTCAAGGTGTGAAAGAGCTTGCAAGTGGCTTGCCATTTGCAAGTTTAAAGGCGATAGAGAAATACTACAAATCCACAGGTGTTGATATTAAACTCAATCCAGAAATGAAAATCCCCTGCCCGGTATATTTTCTTTTCCCTTCAAAATTTCCTTTAGATATTGATCACATATCTACTACATAAATGGTTCTTTATGTATAGTCTTTCATTTTCATCTTCCATTGCGGATACCCTATGTTAATATGGTTCAAACTTTGCTAAGCCTTTTTTTGGTGATATATATATAATATATGTGCATAAATGAAAAGATGCTAAGGTTGATTTTTTTCTGATCATTCTAATGAAAAGTTATAGACATTCTGCTTCTTCGCATGTGTGGATAAGCCTTTCATGAGGCTGAATGTGAAATTTCTCCAAGTTCCACATGTCATCCTTAGTTTCTGGATTGTGATTTTTTTGTCAACAACTTGTGTATGGATATTGGAAAGAAAAATCACCTCGACTTTTATTTAGAAACTACTTTTATTTAGAAACTACTTTATGCAAACGTTTTTCTTTTTTTACACGGGAAAAGAAAACAAAGAGACTAGCTCTGATAATCTAAACCCCTACGAAGGGATCTAGGGTACAGATGGCCTCGCATATCTCGGTGTAAAGCATCCAAAAGGCTCCAGGGAGGCTTCCGGAGGAAATGTAGACCCGGCGCTGCCACCGAAGCTATCGATGCCATAAGATCCGCACAACGGTTCCCTTCTCGAGGCGTATGATCCATTTGAACTTCCCAAGCACGATGAAGCAATTCTTGAATTCCTGTCACCAAAAGAGAATGCTCAGTCAGATCAGGAAACGAAGGGGAAAGAATATTAAGTACCTCAATGGAGTCCACTTCCAGAAGCACACGTCGATACCCCCTATCCCAAGCCAGCAACAACCCCGAGTACATCCTGTGGAGTTTGGCCAGGAACGGGGAGCCGACTCCAATCCGCTGTTAGAAGCCACCGCACTAGTGTCCCTGACAGTTTCTAAGTAGACCTCCAGCAGAAGCAAGATTTGACCCCAATTGCACGGCTCCATCCGTATTTAACTTAACCCAACCAGCGGAAGGAGGAGACCACCCAACTAATGAACCCAAAGGCAGCCCCTGCGACGGAAAGATCCGATTTTCCATATCATTGGCTCTAATGATCCAATTCATGTAAGCCATAACAATACCAGGCCCGTTGGAAGGCCAAGTAAAGCCTGTCTCAAAAATGCTACTATTCCTCCATTTCCATAGAAACCAACAGCCAACCCTAAAAATAGTAGCCCACGCAATCTGATGGAAGTGCACCTGATGATGAAGGTTAAAGTAAAGCCATTGTCCTTCCTCCTGACGAAAAAAATCCCCATCAACCCTGGGCACAGAAAGATGATGCTAGAAGGATTTGACCCGAGAACTATCCCTTGACACATGAAGGATCGTCTCTTCCTGCCCACAGAAAGGACAGCCTGCCTCCATGGTCAGACGCCGGGCCACACGTTCGTGATTGGTTAACAACTTACGCTTAGCCACCAGCCAGAGAAAGGAACGGATACGTTGCGGTCCTGCCCATCGCCAAATGGTCTCCCAGTGACTATGGAAAGCATTAGTAGGGAGATGCTCGAGCAGATCATAAGCAGACGCAACTGTAAACTGCCCAGTCGCAGTTTGACCCTAGCTCAACCGATCCTCCTCACCAGCATGAATAGTAACAGATGCAATAGTCATGCAAACTGAAGCAGGGAGATAATTTTGAAAAACACGCCAGTTCCATTGACCATCGCCCTCCTGCAAGTCATGAATAGTAGTGTATAAAAGACTCTCATGGATGTCAGTCGGAGTCACCAAATAAAGAGGGCCCCAATCAGGTAACCAGTGGTCCAGTCAGAAGAGAATGCGACGCCCATTACCAACGTGCCAGGTAATACCCTGACGAAAGAAATCCCACACTACCACAATTCCACGCCAAGTACTCGAAGCTCTAGATCTCGCCAAGAATTGAGGAATAGTCGTCATATCCACCTTGTATTTGGCCCTCAGAGTCTGAACTCAAAGAGCCTGGGGTTTGGTAAGGAAATCCCATCCGAGCCGCATAAGGAGGGCATCATTCATCGAACGAATACGTTTAAGCCCGAGACCCCTTGCTTTCTTGGGTTTGCAAACGTCCTCCCAACTCACCAGATGGATTTTTCGGTGACCTTCCTGCGTCCCCCATATGAAATTCCTCGTAACTTGTTCGAGGTCGTCATACAGTTGACAAGAGAGACGAACCGTTTGCATGGTGCAAACGTCTTTTGATTCTTGTTTCCAAGATCAATACAAGTTTTTTATTCTTCCCCTAGATGAAAATGGTTCATGCAAGCGGAAGAATGATTGAGAGAATGCACACCATGAGAGAGTTATCATGTGGTTAAAGTGTATCGTCCTTAACATATATTCTTAAGCTTTTCTCAAAATTTCCGAATATGCTCTAGAAACTTGCTTAAGCCATTCCAAAACTTCGCATTGGTTGAACATTGATGAATTATTGCGATAACTTTGATTTGTTTTTCCTTGTAGTCTAAATCTATTATTCCTTGTAAAAATAAATGTAATTATAACTATTATGTCCTTGCTAGTGATAAATGCTTGATATAATTATAACCTTTATGAGCCTTTCTTTCGAACTGATCTTGGTTTTGCTTTCAAAAGTGTCAGAATTGGTCAAACCCAATGTTCAAGATGATCTTTTTTTCTCGGTCCTTTATGATAGTTACCACTTCCTGAAGATTGCAATGATTTATCTATCATTGTGATCCTCGGAGTTGTAAATATTAAATATGTCTTAATTTCTCTTAGATTTGGCAATATGTTTCATTGCTTATCCATGGCTTCATTACTTGTCTAGATATTGAATTGATATACTGTTCTGAGATTTCAAAAAATTTTGCAAACTTATTATTTGTGCAGATCGTACATGGGAAACAGCCATGCAGTACGCATGTATTATCCTTTTTTGTTGAAGCATATAAAAGAGCATTGCCAGTGTATCTGCCTGTATATTTGATCCCTGCATTGATAGTTCATCGTCAGGGCCTCTTGAAAAGGTACTATCCTCATTCATAACAACGTAAATTCTCCCGTTCGATAATCCCAAAGTAGACATGTTTGGTGGTATGCATTTTGGATTATGTAAGGTTCATCGATCACAATTGAATTTGTTGGTCCTTTAATGAAGTTTCCGAAATAGCCTCTCAATATTTACCCCCAAATTGATGCTCCCTGCCCCTATATTCTTTGTAGGCCTTACTCGATATTGGCAAAAGGGCTTCTTGGTACTGCAAGATCAAGTTTGTTTCTATCTGTATATTGCTCATCTGCTTGGTTAGTTCCGACCTCCGTCTTATTCTGTGTGCTTGACACGATGAAGTCCTTGTCACGTTAATATGTTCCTGTTTCTTATCACTAATATAAATGTTTATCAAGAAAAAGGAACCTCCTCACTCAAGACGCTTTCAAATGCTTGGCAGGATGTGGACGTGTCTCCTCTTCAGACTTGTTAATAGGTGCAGTATTCCTTTGGTGGCAATGGGAACGGTATTTTCTTTGAACCATTTATTTAATTATAGAGAAATATAGCTTTGTGTTGTTTATGAAACAAATACTCCTTGATCTTTGCAGTTTCCAACTGGGCTAGCCTTAGCTATAGAGAAGAAGAGCAGGCGGATTGAGATTTCATTGTATTGCCTTGCACGGGCAATTGAGAGTTTTTTTACGTGCATGGCTGAGAGCGGATATTTACCGCAGTCCAAGAAATTTAAGAGAGCAGATGTGGCGATTTTCAGTTTCTCAACAGCTATAATTATGCATTGCTATGCTCAGGAGAGGGAAGTGTTCAGGTCCAAATATCTCAACGTTTTGGACTGGGTTTTTGGTGTCCCCCCTCCTCCCGATGAAACCCCGCGAAAGAAAGATATTTTCATATCCCCCTCCTCCTGACGAAACCTCAGGAATGAAAGCATCATAGACACTAGTTAATTGTTTTGTCACAGTAGCTCAATTATTTCGACTCACCTTCCTGCTGGTAATCGGAGAGATTGTTTGTACCATATAAATTTAGTCAGTTCATCAAGATCTTAATAGGAATGAAATGATACAGGTGAACTGTTCAGTATACCCTTTTCAGGAGATTTTCTAAGTAAGATGGTTCAAATGTAATTCTCTGTTTTGTTCCTTTTACCCAATAATAAAATTTACAAGAATGATACAATTGATAAAAGATGTCGCAGACCATGATTTTAGCTTACGAATTAGTATAATCATGGCAAAAGCAGAAAAGGTCAGCAACAACGTACCGTAACATTGTGTTATTCCACACCACAGCCTTTAGAAGAGGCATCACTGCAAAAAGTGATCCACGAATTCAATCTAAAGGCACGAGGAACAATTTTAAAAAGTCTTCAAACGATTTCCGTCCCCTAATACATCAAGTTTCTACAATTAAGCAACAAAAATGCATTGCACCTCAAGAACGACAAGGATGTAGGCTAAACCTCGTCTTCGTGAAGGAGCATATTGGGAATGCCTTTATTAACAGGAAACTTACGACCAGTCTCAGGGCAAACCAAAGCCCCTTCCTCGAGATGAAGTTCCAACAGCGCGTGGTGAAATTTACTGAGGAACTCACTGGAGTCAAGCATTAACAAATCAGCCTCTTCGGGAAGTTCCGCAAATCCCATAGTTCGAGCTGCTTCGACGAGGGCTTTCCAATCCACCTTTGAAAAGATATTCTTCAGAAAGTCCGGGTTGATCTCCACTTGCTTTTCGATCACTTTCTCTACCTCTATACGCAGAGGGAAGCCATTGGACACCCCCTTTACTTTCGACGATAACATGTTATGGGTTAGCAGCCTCATCTTCTTCTCTTCGACCCCGAGAAAAATACAAATTCAAAATCAACGATACGTAATAAACTTTTTATAGTCCAATAAAACAGTTTGAAAACCGAAAAGGCAAACGGAGAAGTGCTTTGAATAAATTACATGGTAAAAATGGCAGAGGAGGTTCATGAAGAACAAGAAAGGAAAAGGAATATCGAAGTTACCTTTTCGTTGGATATCGTTATGATTGCCACTTTCCTCTCCTGTTGTAATTTAGGGTTTTAGGTGTGAAAATTTTCTGGACACGCTGAAAGGGTAAGGAAACGAGGCTGACTACTGACTACTGACTACTGACTACCGAGGGATGAAAAGAGAGAGATCGCAACCTAACCTACACGAGACCTATTAAACGATGCGTCGGAACCTAACCTACATGAGGCCTATTAAACGATGCGTCGCATCCTAAGCTACGCGAGGCCTATTAAACGATGCGTCGTGAAGTTTGATCTTTCCTTTTTCACAAGGAATTAAATAAAAATAATTTAATTTAAAAAATATAGATCCCCTCAAAAAAAAATATATATATATATAGATATCGACATAAGTTGATTATTTGGATGCTTGGAAATAGGAATACGTGTGTACTCATTTCACAGGAGGAAAAGAATTAAGTACACTTGATCATTAACTATAACACATCTTTTGACTACTTTATTTTACATATACATAACTTGTTCAATTTTTTGCACTTTCAGGATCATCAAGATAATACTGAAAAGGTAATAGCTGCTTCACTACCACTACTATCAGAGACACCATCCTCATTATGAGAAAATTCCATGCCGATTTCTTTGAAGCTCACTTGCAGCCTTAACGCTCCTTTGCTTCATGAGGTTATGAAAATCCACCACTTGTACAAAGCATAACTGTAAATAGTGGTGTAAACGACCACTCTAAGAGGAGAAATTCTATTCCTGCACAGATAGATTGCATTGAGGCATTAATTGGGAAACCCCTGCATACTGAGTTTTAAAGGCACAAATTCAGACAAAACTATATTGACAGGATCAAAGTGAAGCTCTTGATAACTCAACATTAAGCAAATGTGTGTAACAGTTTCAATGATCAGAAGATTTCAAAGTTCATTTGCAGCAAGTTAGTTCAGTGCAATAGACTTCGAAAAGGAATGGACTTAGTTTCCCGTTGGAAGGGAAACTACGTAGGTGAAAAGCTTCTCAAAATTAGGTCCGGACTGAACTAAGCTTAAAAAATAAATTGCCACTTAGATTGAGCGATTAGCATATCCCATCGTTTTATAGTAAAATCAATTAGACCAAACTTATGGGAGCGCCGTCTCATTTCATTTCCTTTCTACAGATCCGAGAAACAGAACAAAATAAAACCACAACCCAGAATTCAAATTAAACCCACGATATAGAAAACCCCAAAAGACGAGAAAATTAAGAAAGCGAGAAGAGAAGCAAACCTAAACCCAGATCTCTGAGCGAGAGCGAGCTTTTCTTCTTCGGTAACGGGATAGAACCAGCGAGAGTAATCTCTATCGAAAAAATCCCAATCAGGCAGGAGAATCCCAGCAATACCGAGCACACCTAGAATGTAAGTAACAACCATTTTCTTGAAAGAATGGGTGCAAATGAAAACAGTGAAGACAACAGCGGCCAACCAGACGAGAGAGTTCCTGAGGGCAGAGTCATTGGCCATAGATATAGGGAAGATAAGGAGCAGTTTAAATTTATAATAATAACAAGAGATGTTGATGTAAGGACTAAGGAGTAATTGAATGTGGGAGAGATATTACTGTCGAAGTGAAGAATCTGGATATGGTGGTGTTGGTAACAATCACTGAAACAGAGGAGGATCGGACCGCGGGAAAAATTATAGGAGAGGTACAAGTAGTAGTTGGACAACACGTGTCACATTTATTACCCTCTTTAATTGTCTTTTGCCACGTCATCCTGTATATATCACAAATCACAAAAATTAATTATCTATAGTATACGAGTTAGATGTGCTTATAATTTGTAAGCTAATTTTAAATATTAATAGTTTTAGTAAAGCAGCTTTTATTTAGATACATTTTAATAATTAATATTTTTTTGAGAGAGTTTGCTTATATTATTAAAAGTATAGTATTATTGTTAAATTTTGATATATTAGAAATTAATTTATTAATGTCTAATTATAATAATCAATATTTAAATTTATCCTTACCTTTTAGCTTGTGGGTTTTGAAAAAGGTTCAAGTTTGAGGGGTACAAAAAAAAAAAAAAAGTGTGCTTCAGAGTTAAAAGGGCTTTTTCTTATTCTCACAAGACATTGGAAGAGCAAGCCCATGGTATTGACTCCGTTGATATCCATTTCCAATTTTTCACGGTGGGTATCCCAGCTTGCACTTTTTGATGCTCAAATTTCTATATCTAAAGGCCCAAAGTTTGCTTTCCCCTTGAACTGTTTCTATTTTTCTTTTAGGCCCTGTTCAGAAATTTTTTGTTTTCTTTTTCAGATCATAGATTCGAGATTGTAGATGGAATAGTAAAAGCAGAGTTAGTATGTTATTCTTCTTTAATAAGACAAATTACTCTTTATTAATGATTAAAAAATTTAGCCAGTTCAATTAGTTCAATCACAAAATCATAAATTATCAAAAAAAAATTTTAATTTAGCTTTAAACTTTTTAGTTTAATTTATTTCAATAACTCTTATTATTAAAAAACTATCAATTGATTAATTAATCTGTCAATTTTATTAATTAATAAGTTTTTATAAATTAAAATAAATTAAATTAGTCTTTATTTAATAATATAATTTTTTAATTCAACTTCAAATTCTCCGATAGGATTATATTTCAAATTCTTTAATTTTATTCAATCTTTAACCAGTTTTATGATCATTTAATATAGGTTAAACCTTAAACATCTTGTCTTACCGATTTTTAAAACATTGTCTACAATTGACTAAAAAAATGCAGCATTTGATGAACATTATGTTGGACCCAATCTTTAAGTGAAAATTTAGAGATATTAAATAAAATTCAATGAGTGTTTTTGTATATGAATTGTGTTATAGATGTTA
>JANZLX010000133.1:84533-104585 GCA_025531955.1 Erythroxylum orinocense
ATTAGTTTTTTTGTATATGAATTGTGTTATAGATGTTATTGTGCCTTAAGAAAATTGATGAGAAAAGAATCAGATTGGTTTAGTCTTAGGGTTTCCAACGCGACTCTTTTGTTTTGTCAAAAAAGTTTAAGTTCTCGGATGTCGGAAATTTGTTTTGGTTCGATTGAACCGTTTGTTTGCTTCGTTTTCGATTTACTTCCGATTCGTTTCACTTCGAAATATGTTCCTTCGATTTCCACTTTTGAGCTTGTTTTCGCATTTTGTTATCTGATTTTCCGTTTTTTCAATTGAAGTCCGGTTCCGAGATCGGGTTCCAACACATTATGTGAATCTGAATCATATATATTACCAAGTGTTAAGTTAATATATTTAAAAAGGTAAAACGCTCCATTTCTAAACAACTATAGTATTCAATATCTACTGAAATTCTATTGGAACTTATTACATATATCTGAAGTGCATATCATGATTTTTATTAAATTAAATTTATACAATTTTCTAATTTGAAGTATATGATATTATATCAATACTTATGAGTAATTTGTTATTTATCATTTGAATTTTGCTAGACATACTAAAAAAAATGGTACGCCATATTAAAAATCACAGCTGGGTGTAATAGTTGGTGCATGGGTCTATCTATAAATACTTTCTCATAAATTAAAATTTTAATGGAAAATTGTAAAGTCAGTTCAGATAAACGTAAACCACAGTTGAGGAGATGCCCCTTTGTACACACTCTCGAGAGTCTGAATCAGCTCAGAGTCTTGTACCTTGACTACCTATAGCAACGGACAAAAAATTGATTAGCCCCATTAAACGTGGATTCTGCCTCACAGAGATATTAGTAGTTAAATGGCAACGTGGTTTGGCCAAAAGAATTGTCTCGTTATTTAAACAAGTGGCACGTTTATTATCCATGGACACTTATTTTAGTTTTCTCAATTATTAATTTAAGACGTTGCAAGAAGTATTAAGGAAGACTAGCTTCTTGGCTATGATTAATAAATATCCACATATAACTACTCCGGTGAGAATGTGGTATTTATATCCATCGTGAAGGATATGATTTGACTTCTTTTGTTTATTTTGGTGAGAAGACATAGGTATAGCTAACGTTTTTGGATATGTACTGGGGACAAATTGTCCGAATAAAAAGAACATGAAGGGAAATGTTTAATATTCAATTTCGATGCTCGCTCACATGCAAGCATCGATTAAACATGGCAAATGAATGTGTTTTGTTTTGTGTGATAGGAAGGCAAGGACTCTTTATTCCTGTTATGTTACTTATTCCTTAATTTACAAAGCCAACACTAGCTTTATTATGTCTATCAAATCTAGAATCATTATCTAACCTCGTTTTACGTAGATCTAATCTTTGCCAAGTTGTGCTGAACGCTTCGGCCCTCTGCATTTTCGTATCCTATGTATTTCAAAACCATCAAGTTCATGTGAACAATTTCCTCTTCTTTTAATAACAACATAATTTTTTTCCCCTATAATTTTATAAATTTCAATAAAAATTTCGATTATATGCTTACTAATGACCCTTCCTTTTTCCTTTTAAAGATGTCGCTGCATTACACTTTTTAACTATTTTGAAATACATAATGCCAGTTTGGAATACACAACCGGTTAAGAGTAGATTATTCGACAAAATTAATGATTAAGTGCAAATTACGTACAATACGTATACATATTATCCGTATATACATGCAGGATTTCTTGACTATATATATACTCATGCATTCAAAAGAAGTCACACATTAGTTAATTGGTTGGGTGCATACCTTAACCAAAATCTCTGAATATCAGATCACCAAATCTTTGTTCTGCTCATATTGGTTTGAAAAAACTGCATACAAGCGCTTGACTTTTGTCAAGAGTAGATTGTTTAGATTTCATGGCTCATTAAACTAGTGAATATAAGTTTAGTTTCTTTAGGGAGTTATTAATAATTTAATGATAAACAACAGATAATAATAAAGATGCAAGGCTAAGTTTTACACAAACAAAAATTAGAAAATGTAAAATACGAGTACACAAGCACTAACTTAAAAAAGTATAGGAAAGAAAATTTCATCATATATATTAGAGAAAAATATATATCTATAACAAGTAATTAGAGAAAAATATATATTGGAGAATAATTTTATATAAATAATTATTCTCGTTAAATATGCGCAGAGAAAAAACCAAAAAGAAGGACAAATTAGAAAATACACATGAAGATTAACTAAAAAACTGTAAAATTGAATTTCTCCAAACCAACTTGATTCCACATATAATCCATTGAATGTGAGTTTCACATGTTTTGCCTTGGACTTTGGTGATCCTCATGTGAATATTGGCTCTTTCCCGTCTTTATACTATTACTTGTGAATACGGTATATACTTTAGTTCTTGACCTGATCTTCAACGCACCGGAGGAAAGGACTATGAGGTCAAAAATATGTATTTGTTCAACATGAACATTGATCATATACTTGATAATACTTGCAAAGATATTCGATCTTTCGAAGTTGGTCTTAGCGAGATTCTGCCTACAAGCCTACTTAAAAGATCAAACTAGGTTGATTGGGAAGTATAGAACAAGCTAGTTGCATCATGTTCTTAATTAAAGTCAACGTAGATTTCTTGCAATTTCTTTAAGATTTCGTAGTCCCCATTAGGTGATCCGCGAGACTTGATCAATACAAGTTACTCTTGGAACAGGTAGTACAGGTCCCCACTTCCATTTTCTCTCTCATTATGGTCACAAGCATGACTGTTAATGAAACCAGAAATGAGAGTTAAAAGGAAAAAGGAAAACAAACAAAGAATGATTTGTTGCTCTTTCTGATCAGATAGCGGTTGCTCCTCTCCCCATTTTGCATCTACACAGAATAATCAATTTTAGCGTACGTGATATATGTTTAAGTGCTTTGTGTGATCCAAACAGAGATATGTAGAAGACAATATATTGAGACCAAAAACAGATGGCGGAGGAACCTTGATTTCGGATGTCTCAGTTGGAAACCCTCTGGAACAAGTAAAACTGGTTGGTTTAGCTGACTCTTGACATCGATCCCAAAAGATTGTGATGACACACTATTTTGATCATATGGTGCATGGTCCACCCGACAAGTATCCTTGGTTAAAGGACCAAAGTTTGAGTTTATGTATGAGTAAGCCAATGTTTGTTAACCGTTTACTAACTAAATGTGAGGTGAGAAATGGAGTTTGACAGCTTATGGGTGATGAGAATAAGAGAGAGGTTACATGATTTGTTGGAGAAAATGGTCTGTTTCACTTCGGCTATTGGCATTTGACGTTGACACTTAATTAATTTAAGTTGACACATTAATTGAGGGGTTTAGGTAAGAAAAAAAGCTTACTTACTGAATAAGAGAAGCTGCCACAAATAATTATTTGTTTACACAAATAGGAGTATGATTCCAGTAAATCTTATTATTAAATCCTGCACAATTCTAATTGAACTGATTAAAATTAAGTTTAATATTGAAATTGAAGAATCATGACCATATGCAAATTGCCACCATAGTACAAAAGCTTAGTACCTTTCTTAGTGTTACAATGATGAGCTTTCACTTCCTCACAATTACAAATTGTGGTAAAGCAATACTACCAATTCTTTCGACCATGTATAGGTCGCAAAGACATCCAAATACCTTATTATATAAATTAACTAGATTATTAGTTACTGGTTCACACAGACGACCGAGGATGAATAGTCTTGTATGAGTAGGTAAACCCCCCATTTTGTTAAATTTATTAGCTATACGTACATAATTAACTAAGATTCCATCACGAAGAATACTGCAATAAATCCAGGAGAATGACGACAAGCCATCGGAAAAGGCCATTAAAGCATTACTAAGCGTGTGGATGAATACTAGAATGTATCAAGTGTCACTTGATGTAGATAAATTTTGGGGCATTTGCTGCACCAAACTTTTTCATTGATAATAACATCACCTTCGTGGTCAAATATGCGTCACAGCCTCTTCAGTTTTTTTTTTTGTTTTGAACAAAGAAAATATATATAGGTGCGATCATCGAATGTCTTATTAGAAAAGTATAGTTTAAATTTGATTTTAGCTACTTCTCTGTATAGATATTTCAGTTTGCGGGTTTTCGACCGATTAAGGAGACAAAAAGGAATGTGCAGTCATAAATGTGTGAATCCTTTTCATGGATCAATTAGGCATAATTACTGACCACAAATCAGCAAACGTAGTCCTATATGGATCAGTGAAAAGAAAGAGTTACGAGAAGTCAACTTAAACCCTTTGCTCCAGTGATTAAAATTTCTTTAACACCTTCTGATACGAAAAGTCGATTATAGCACGACTCAGTTGATCCACGTACTACTATATGGCTACAGATGCAGGGCGATGCTCTTTTTTACAAGCGCAAATGTTAATTTTCATGACACGTAACGCAAAGTAATTACTTCACCACTGTCATGATAAAAACTGATGTACCCCAAAGTATGAAATACCAGATTCTTGTGAAATGAAATCCAGAGTAAGTATAGACGCAAGTTATTTTGGAAGCCAAGCAAGCAATGACGAAATATATCGGCGTTGCGTGCATGGAATGGTTTCCTTTGCCGGCCCCTACAGCGACCTACAATGCAATTACCATAAATAATCATGTATTCATAAAATATCAACAAACAACCAATATCGGATTTCTGTTTTAATTAGGGTGTCATTTTAGTTTGACCCTCTTTTTAAAAACATTGCTCTAATCTTTAGTTTAGGACTCCAAGCATGTTTTTAATCTTGTAGGTATAAAGTATAAGCTAATTAAATTGTATGTCCTGCCAACATAACCACTCCCTTTCTTTTTCTTCACATGTATGTGACCTCAGGTAAACAATTGAGAAAATTAAGTGCAGAAAAGTGTCTTAATCTTAGTCAACCAACAAAAGTAGTGCATGTTTTTAACGATAGCGATCAATTAGAATTGGATGGCAAGCAAGGACTCAGGATCGTGTATAAATAGTTGGCTTGTAGTTTTGGTGGGAGCAGGAGGAAGCAACAACACATAGTGGAAACTTGGTAGAGCAAAGATAAAATGGGGAGGTCTCCTTGCTGTGATGAGAATGGTCTTAAAAAGGGACCTTGGACTCCTGAAGAAGATCAAAAGCTTGTCGACTATATCCAGAAACATGGCCATGGAAGTTGGAGAGCTCTTCCACAGCTTGCAGGTTCGCACTTCCAACTATATAATATTGCTACTCTCTCTATTCCCAGTAGACGCACACGATTGTAATGCTTCACTGCATACGCAATTAATGTTTTGCAGGTCTCAATAGATGCGGCAAGAGCTGTAGATTAAGGTGGACAAATTACCTGAGGCCTGATATTAAGAGAGGGAAGTTTTCTGAGGAAGAAGAGCAAACAATCTTGAATATGCATTCCATTCTTGGAAACAAGTAGCTATCTCTGCAACTCTTTTTAATCCATAGAGACATCTTCTTTTGTTCACTTTTCTTGGTTAGTTAACCGTATTTCTACAATTTTGCTTAACAGATGGTCAGCTATTGCCTCTCATCTACCAGGCAGGACAGATAATGAGATAAAAAATTTTTGGAACACCCACTTGAAGAAGAAGTTAATTCAGATGGGATTTGATCCAATGACTCACCAACCAAGAACTGATCTATTTGCCAGTTTGCCTCATCTTATAGCCCTAGCCAACCTAAGAGACCTAATAGAGAATCATCCTTTAGATGAACAAGCGGTCAGGTTACAAGGAGAAGCTATACGGTTAGCTAAACTCCAATACTTACAGTGTCTTCTCCAATCAACAGCTTCAATCAACATTAATAACCCATCTGTAGGCCAAAATGATATGACAGACATTGAAGTTCTCAATATGTTGAACTCGATTACTCGTACGAATGATAGCCCAGTTTTAAATTCACAAGTAGAAAATCAGGGCTCATATTCCTTTGCAAATGCTACCTCTCAGCCCCACCATAGTTTGCTGTCTCAGTTTTCTGACCCACAGAGTATTTTCAACCATCAACCATCTTTGAAGAGTGAGGTGGGTCTAGCTTCAAGCTTAACTACAATGGACAGCCAAGGATGTATTGATCATAGTAATCCATCTGATTCTCCATGTCTTTTTGTGTCTCCAACTCCTTATGTTCCTCCAGCTATTACAGAGACCTCTATAAGCAATCGAGGAGATGCCAGCAGCTCCATTTCAAGCCATGATGGAGTAAATTCTTCTTCGTATTGGCCTGAACTTTTCTTTGAAGATTCTTTCATGCATGAATCCTAGTGTTTTCTTTCTATAAGAATTGAAGCTCATCACTTTGTGTTAATTTACTACCAACAAACATGCTTACAATGTGAAATTACACGTACACATACACCCATCTGCTCTTTTATTTATGTAAAATGAGATTTATGTGTAAGCTATGTAAACAAAACCGTGAGCGAAGGAGTTTCGAATTTTGCTTTACAGGATTGTAATGCTTCCACAATTTTTTTTTCAAAATCAAAAAATCTTTATTTTTCTTTTTGGCTCGGCATTTCCACTACTGTACAACAAGCTAAGAGCGAATATAATTGAAATATGACATCGCAGCGTTCAGTAAAAGTTCTTGATAACTCACGGCTTGTTGTAGATAATTTGGTTTTCTTTTCCAAGTTCTTGATGCCGATAAAGGCTATTGACTGAGATCACATACGAATTCTTATCGCCAAGTTCTCCAGCAGGACATGCATGTATGTATACTCCAGCAGTCCTGTAGTAACTCTGCCTACTCAACATTGAGAGTGGACTTTCTCCAAAATATATAGAATTTAGTTCTTCATCGTATATGAGAGGAGTTAGTGTCAGACGTACTTATATGACGTGCGTACGAACTGCGACACAGTAGGATTATATGATTTATTTTCATTTTCCATACATAACCTTTGTCCACTTCTCATTGTCACTTTCTTTTTCATGAAGTTTACGTTTGTGCGATATGCTTTACCTGTTAAGCCGACTATTTTTAGTTCAACTTTGTTCCATACTCGTAAAGAAGAAATTGCTTGGGTTGGAGAGTTGCTTATTGGTAGTTTAAGTGCAAGGTAATATCCTTATAAATTACAAAAAGGAAAACGAGAAAATAAGAAAAATGCAAAAACTAAAATGTAGAAACATTGTTCCAAAAATATAAGAAATAAAAAAACATTAGAAAAATATAATTATAGTCAATTTTTATTTTAAATTAAACTAATAATTTTAACTTGAAATTTCTATGTAATATTATAAGAATCTATATTATTATTTTGGATCGTTAAAAATATTCTCAATTTAAAAAATATAATAAATATCACATTTAGCTCTGTTTTCTTTTACTACGATTTTCCAATTCTATAACTAATAATTTTTCTAAAATTCGTGCAACTAAAACTCAACTCTGTTTTAGTTATCAACTACAATTTCTATTTTTTTGGAAAAACTTATATTCGTAGTCAAAAATGAAAATAAAAAATAGCGTAAACGATGTCGTTTTTCTGAGACCTATAATCTATACACAGGTCTCTCCTCTTGCTTTCGTTCTTTGGTCTTCGGTTTCTTCTTCTATCTTGTATTAATGAATTTGTGTAATCCAAAAGGCCAAGAGTCTGAACTCCGTTAGAATAAGTGATCTTTTTCTCTGTTTTTCTTTTTATCTTCTTCATTGAATTGAGTTTTGCGAGTTAGGTTTTTTTTTTCTTATCTATTCTCATATATCTATCTTGAAATTTTAAATTAATTATGATTAATTTTATAACAATTAGTAAATGATTCACAATAAAAAATATATCAATATATAATATACAAAATATATTGTTCAATTAGCTAAGTTTTTTTTCTAGTCAATTTTCTAATTTGTTGTAGGGGAGTTGAAAAAATTCATTTTGAAACAAAATTCAAAATATTTCTAGCATAAATATACAAAGTTTAAAGTTACAGTTATTTCAAAAAACAAAAAGTTACCGTATATAATAAGTGAAACACAGAACCGTTTTAACAAAAATAAAAAATAAAAATCTTAGCGTCTAGTACTCTCTCCGATTTATAATAAATGTCGTTTTAGAGGAATTTTAATTATTCAAAATAAGTGTCGTTTGTGACTTGTTATGTATATTTATAATTTTACTTCCAAAATTATCCTTTAATTTCTCTCACTTCTTAATTACACAGATTATATTTTTAAGGCACTTTAACATGTAATTAATAAGGGTATATTAGATATTTCATTAACTTTCTTAATAAATATGCATTACTTTAAAACGACACTTATTATAAATCGGAGGGAGTAACTCGTTTATAAAAACATGAAAGGACAAGCTTGTATTAATGGTAGAAAAACAGGATTGGATATGAGTCATCAACTAGGACCTGATTAATATTCCTCACAAAACCGAAAGTGATAGCTACACATTAATTGCGACCACAGCATAAAATTAATAACGATGTAGAAGATATAGACTTGGACGAAAGATAGGTAAGGTAGATTTGAATGTTCATTGTCTTGATAAACGAAATTGAGATGGACTAGGCAATAGGTATTAATTTTCTTGATGAGTAGTTGGACCTGATTACTTTTCTTTTAAGGATCTGACTGCTATAACTTTAGGTTAATTAAAGCGTCCACTATTTTATTCTATTTAATTATTTTGTTGTCTAATTAATATCATTGTATGTGAGTAATCGTATTTAACAAAATGAAGTTGATCGTATATGTCAAAGGAGCATAGAAAAACTCGAATCTAGGGATCTCCTCTCCTCCTCCTCAAAATGCATGTTCTAATGGAAATGAAAATTTTGAATGACCTAACCCACTAGTTGGACACCACCAAAAGTTTCTTATGTCATGGCAGCTAAGTTAAAAAAATAATTAGTTGTTGGAAATAAAGTGGATACCAACCAGCAGATCATGTGATATGTATGTATTTGGACATTAGATGGAAGACGGAAAGAATAGCCACGAGTGGCAGCATCAAGAAAGGGATGTTCTACACAAGTAGGAGTAGCCTAGATGGTTTAACTCTTTATTTAAGGCTCTC
The DNA here is from genome assembly GCA_025531955.1 of Erythroxylum orinocense. NCBI lineage: Eukaryota > Viridiplantae > Streptophyta > Magnoliopsida > Malpighiales > Erythroxylaceae > Erythroxylum > Erythroxylum orinocense. Next base: position 93,605 of record JANZLX010000133.1, read on the forward strand.
ATTTATTAGAGATCTTGAGTTCGAATCTCGCAAGAGGAGAAATGAAAAAAAAAATTTATTGATGATCCTCTAGCTTCTTGGACAAAGTTTTTCGATTGGATCAATTAGGACGCCTCATTTCCAGCAGTAGTGTGGGAGTTGGAGCTACTCGAAAACCTGGGAGCTGATAGGAACCTTATGCTCAGCAAAGGAGGCCTCCACTAGCTATCTAACTATATTCGAGAAAAATTGGTTTTTCTTATGAAAATTTTGGCAATTTGAATTTTTATTTAAGTTTTCATGAGATCTAGATAAGGTGGAATTTTTTTCATGTCTAATTCAATCCTATTACTATTTTGATTATTTTTTCCTTCTAGAATGATATATGCATTTTTTTTAATCTATTCTTATCTAAAATTCTTTCTGAAATTTTTTTGGTTAAATTTTAAGGTTTGATTGTTTCTATTTATATTTTTTATTTTTTTGGCTTTATTTGAATTTTTGGTTTTTATTTTTAATTTTAGTTTCTTCTAGTTTGTATAACTTAAGAAAACCATAAAAGTTGATTTTTGATTTCTATTTCTATTTTTTATAATTTGATTCCCTATCAATTAAATATATATTATTTAATATTTAATATACTAATTAACAATAATAAGAACAACAAAATCACAATAGAAGTTCGACTAAATGCAGGGATGGGAGAAGTCTAGAAATACACAGCTTTATCGTTAACTAGTAGAGAGACTGTTTTTGATAGATTCACATGAATAAATAAATATGTATGAATATACATATACATATATATATATACCAAATAAATAAACAACTAATATATAAATATAAAAATAAAATAAAAAAGATATATATTAAAAATAAAAATAAAAATAGACATAAAAGATAGTACTTTTATTACTATAAATAAAACGTTAAAAAACATAATTCTGGCGATTTCGGTTACATCTTAAAATTAGTTTTTTTTAAGAAAAATACTTTGACCTCTCTCTACCTTTACTTTTCTCTCTACTTCTTCCTTGTTTTCGTTAACATCATCGACCTTCCTCAACTGATTATCAGTGACAGCGGCCTCAACCTCCATGGCAGGCCTCCCATATGGAGCAAGGTGAACCCTCGTTCACCAAAGAGAACTTCCCTACCATAGAATCTCTCAAGGTGAAAGTAAAAGAAATTGCAGCAGTATCGACCCCAACCGGAGAAGGTGAGACAAACCCACGACCTTGGGGAGACTTGTGACAACTTTTCCTAAAGATACACCACAAAGGTGCATTAAAACACTACCAAAACGTGTTTCAAGACGGCATCATTACACCTTCGATAGAACCCCTCCAAGCAGGCATGAGGGCTTGGTCCTTCTTGTTACTGGGTTTTTTCTGTTCTATAAGACTTGCATTTATAGTTGTTAACGCGTAGGCAAAAACATGTTAGAGCAAAAACGGACTGGAACTGGTAATGTTAATGGAGGATGACGATTTTTTAATTAAATTCTCTTAAGCCTCCAACTTAGATGAATTAGTTAAAATGGGACCTTGGCACATTGGGGATCAACCGATGCTTGTGTAAAAGTGGAGGCCAGGCATGGAGCTCAATCGGGGTACCATAGACATGCTTCCAATTTGGGTGCAATTCCACAAGCTCCGCTGGAATTCTAGACATTCGAAGGGTTAAGCTTTCTCGCTATCTTCCTGGGAAAGCCTCTCTGCATTGATTCCCGAACGACACGTATGGAGAGGATCAACTATGCTAAGGTATGTATCGAAATACCTAAAATATCACCATTGCGTGATCAATTACCTCTTATAGGTATGAATGATACTAGTGAATTTGAGCAAATGTTTGTGCATATCTCCTACCACTGGCAATCGAGTACCACCTCTAAGAAGTAGATCCCCACTAGTCAGACTTTCCAATCTATTTGGAGTGATGAATTAATGGCGAGTGCTATTAGAATAGTTCCTTATAAGCAAGTAGTTAATGAAGTTACTGTTGTTTGTGATGAAGAGCATATAATGCCTGTTAGTTTGCATAAATGGCATAATTTGGTAAGGGTGATGAACTCTCCACAATTGGTTATTGGAAAGGAAGGAAAGGATGATGAGGCTATTGATATTTCTACCCCCTCAGAGAACAGGATAATGCAAGTAGCAGAGATTATTAGCTCCCCTGAGCATAGAAAAATGGTGACAGAAGGTGGTAGAACAATGGTGGCAGCTAGTAGTAGCACAGAACAGGTAGATGCAAATATTGGCAAAACTGTGCAGCAACAATCTAATGGTATTTAACTAATTGGTTTAAGGAACGAACAAGTCGTCATACATATTTCCTAGGAAAAAACAACTCTTGACAACTCCAGTGCAGACAATTTGGAGAATTTAGACAATTGCGCAAATGATTTCACCTCCCAATATTTGAAGCATTGTCAGATAGATTGGGCCAACATGTTGACTCCAGTTGCAATTGTTAGGCTAACTAAGAATCAGGGGATAAGGGTTATCGAACAAACAAAGGACGGTGATACCCTACTAGCTATAGACCATGCCCTAAAAATCCCTGATAATTTTTGCATGCAATCCAAACTTGCAAAAAGAAAATCTGATAGGAAGAGAAAGCAAAATCCCAAATACCAAAAATAGTGAATGAGCCTTCCTATGAAGATAAATCAGTGGTGCCTATAATTGTTTCTTATTGTTGTTTTCTACTATGCAAATAGTCATACTACATTCCTTAGAGAGTTTTTGTTCAAATAGTCATACTACATTCCTTAGAGAGTTTTTGTTCTTGGATCATATTGCAATATGATGGTAGGCTTAAAGCCTTGAACTCGTTGTAACGTCAATTTAATTTTAACTATAATTTAAATTATTTTTTATTTTTCAAAAAATATAAATAAAGAAATAAATATATACAAATAAAACTAAAAAAATTAATACAATAAATAATATAGTAAATATAAAATAAGGTAAATAATAAAAATGAAAGATAAAATATGTGTATAGATATATAAATAAGCAAGAAGATAAATGAACAAAACAAACAAGTTATTACAAGAAAATGTTTAGGTTAAATAAGAAATGCTTAAGCTAAATAACTAAGAGGAAAGTGATACATATTAAATATTTAACCTAAATATAAGACCTAAGACTCGAAAGAAAAATGTTTAGAAGACTTATGAGAAAGAGAAGAACATTTCTATATGAGATCCTTTACCCGTATCTTAGTACGTCAAAGTTTTTTATTAAAGGTCACATCTTCAGTAAGTTCCAACAATTCATATCATATTTTATCACTTCCTCCAGCTTTTCTCAAGCCTTCCTTTTCTTCTCTTACAGTCCCTAAGTACAATCATCTCACATCATCTCATTGGAGCGTCCGAATATCTCCTCTTAATGTGTTTGAACCACCTAAGTGTTATCTATCTTAATTTTCCATTAATATTTGTCATCTTTAATTTGTCTTTTACCATTACATGTCTAATCTTATCTATTCTAGTAAGGTTGCACATCCAACAAAGCATCATTGCCACTATTAACTTATAACTACGCACTTGTTTGTCATATAAACTCATAATGAATTTCTCCATTTAAGTCACCCTGATCTGATACGGTAAACAATATCATTATCAATCTCTCTATTGCTTTGGATAATAGTTCTTAGATATTTAAAACTCTTTTTTATGTTATAAATTTTGAAATAATCTTTTCCTCCACATCATAAGCCTCCCTATGGCCTAAAAAGTTACACTCTAAGTACTTAGTCTTAGTCCCGCTCAATTTTAAACCCTTATGCTCTAATATTCTAGCTTGTTATTGGCACTTTTTTTTCTCATTCACTAAAATAATATCATCAGCAAACAACAGACTGACTGCGTGTCGTTACACTAGTCAAAATAAAATAACTAGACCTACTATTATAACAGTGGCGAGTCTAGGTCGATCTTATAGCGAGTGTGTGTAAAGTTTATGAAATGAAATTAACTGGTGTTTAGGTTTAATGAGGGGTTTTGGATTTTTGAAAGAAGGAAATAAAATCAAACTAACTAATGAAAACAAATTAAAGAAAACATGCAAAAAATGATAAAAGTGGGGAATTCGATAGGGACTTGATTCTTTGGTTCAATCTTGGCCTACACCCTAATTAAGCGTATTTCATTAATTTGTTGTTCTCAAACCTCTCCTAGCAACTATTAATTGCGAGTTAATAATTAACCCGAGTTTTCTATTAGGCTTTATTTAATCAAGATACGATCTTTAATTAAATCTAACCATCGAATAACCTAGTATACAATCTCTAAATTTAATTAGGCAGTAGCATTATGAACTAGAAAAACCGATTAATCAAGGCAATAATCACATATGATGCGTCATTTAACCTAGGTCATATTATCCCTAATAATTACAAATTATTAGTCGCTACACATGAATTTTAACATAACAATTACGGATTATATCGAAATTCTAGCAATGAATTTAGAATTAAACGCTTCAATAAAAGCATTAAAATCATCTTTTCACAATACCCAATGGGTTCATATACAAATAACCGAACAATAATGAAAATCCGATTATCTATACATAATACCCAAATCAATTAGCATAGGATAACACAATCAACTTCTAATGAGAGAAAGAAATAATAAAATAATAAAAAATATTTAACTCGGGTTGTCAGTGTTGATGTCGCCTTCGAACCAGTGTCAGGACGTCTAGTCTTTCATGGGTCTTTCCCAAAAAAATGCTTCAACCCCCATCTTATATCCCACTGAAGACCCTTTCGTTTCTCCTTCACTACCCTCTTCGTCTCTACTCTTCACTATTCACAATGGGATAATTAAAGATGATGGTCCATTACTATTCACACCTCCAACTTTTGTTTCTGCCCAACCTCAGTTGCGTTACTCCTCGTCTGTTGCTTCTCTAAGCCACCAAGCCGCCTACGCTGCTCTTCCCTGTCTTCAGGTAGCTAAGTCGCCGGCCCCTCTCTTCACGCAGCCATCAAGCTGCCGGCCCCTCTTCTTCACACAGCCACCACTGTTGCTTGATGGGACGAATTAAAGTTGGGGTTTTCGGTCCACCCCTTATTCACACCTCTACTCTTCTACCCACGCTTAACCACTCCTCTCTATGCATGCCTCTCAATGTTCTTTTGATGGGACAATTTAACTTCGTGTTTTTTGGTCCTAGCCAACTGTTCACACACCAAACCCTCGCAGCACCCTTGCTCCCTCTCTTAGCCAAACGTCTGCATTTCTCACTTCTCCCACTGTCGTTTTTGCCTCTTTTTTCAGCTACTTGCTTTTAAATTTTTCTTTTTCTTTGTGTTCCATTTTTCTTGTCTTTTAATTTTGTTCTTCTTGCTCCATGAAGACAAGTACAAATTGATCATCAGAAAATAACCCAAATGTAGTACTTTCAACTCACTTTAATTTATTTGCTTCCAAATTGTACCTAAAATCAAATATGAATTAAAGTGAGTATCTTAAGCATTTTCATGTCATTAATCGCTAATTGTAAATGATTAAATATATTAACAATTAAACACATATCACAACCATCAAGACACATCCCTTGGATATTCTTAGCGATTTTATCTATTCCTATTGTAAACAAAAAGGAGCTCAATAAAGAGCCTTGGTGTATCCCAACACTGAAAAAGTGCTTTGTATCTCCTCATATCATCCTTAGTTTAGCCTTTACACCTTTATACATATTCCTAGTAATCCGTATATAGGTCATAGGGATTCCCTTAATTTCTAAACACCTCCATATGATTTCCTTATGTATCATATCATATGTCTTCTTTAAGTTAATAAAAAAATATGTGTAAGACACGTTGTTTTTCCTTGTAATATTGCATTAATTTCTAAGGAGATGTAAAACTTTTGTAATAGAGCTTCTTAGTATGAAATTAAACTAGTTCTCTTAGATAAGAGCTTTTTTTTTCTCACTCTCTTCTTGATCACCTTCTCTTATTGGTATGACTAATTAGTTTGATTGCTCATAGTTGTTACAACTTTTGATGTCCACTTTGTTTTATATAGACGAATTAGCATACTAAGTCTCCAGTCATCTAATATTTTGATAGATTTAAGAATCACATTAAAAAACTAGACTAGCTAAATAAGACTCTTTTTGCCTAGGCCTTTGCCTAGGGCTTTCCACACTTCCATGAGTACCTCATTAGGCCTTACTGCCCTTCCACTCTTTATCTCCCTCAAAGCTCTTTTAATGTCTTCCTTTGTGATTTGCCAGTATCAAGTAAAGTTACAATACCTTTAGGACGTGCTACGATTACCTAAAGTGATGTTGTTCTCTACGTTTTTTGTCTCTGTCATCTTCTTTTAATGTCATTTTCAGTCACACGCACTTGTCCTACTTCATCTTTTATACGTTGAACTTAATCTAAGTTTCTCTCTTTCTGTTTCCAACTTAACTATATTTTGTTCTTCATTTTTAGTTGTCAATCGTTGGTATAATTTCTCATAAACTCTACTTTTAGTTTCTAATACTATCTTCTTTGCCTCTTTCATTGCTAGTTTGTAACTTTCTCTATTAACTACCCTCTCTACCTCTGAGGTTCTAGTCAATAGAGCTTTATAGGCAACCTTCTTAATCTTAACATTTTTCTTATACATCTTCATTCCACCACTAAGACTTCATCTTATAAATAATTTAATTTAACTTATATAATTAATTTAAACGTTATCTTTAAAAATAAAATAATTTAAATTTAATAATTATTAATAGATATAATTCAAATATAAAATATCTTCAAAATATAAATTTAAAATATAATTTTCTTTAATAATTAAAATATTAATTTATAAATAAATATTTAATTTTAATAAAATATAATAATTTTTATAATCAATAAATACTATACTAGAGATTAAAATAATTTAATCTAACTAATTTAATTAAAAATAATTTATTTTAAATTTAATTTAATATATAATTATTACTGATCATAAAAATATAACTACGATGTTATGAATAACAAAATAAGTTTTTATTTTTATTAAAAATATAAACTAAAAGGTGAGAAAAATAAAAATTACAACCAAAAAAAAAAGTAATATCAATCAACGACTTAGTTTTTACGTAATTGTATGAGTAGGCTAACTTGATCCTAGCCCAAGTCGTTTTATAGAGTAAGTCCATCTCCAGCAGCTTTATACTATGTTAACATGCATGGCAATTTTTAATCCTAATTCTTAAGGTTTTCATCCTCTAACGTGAAATATATTTCACGCCAAAACTATCATAACACAGATTTAGTAATTTTTATTGATAATATGAATGTCATGCTACTATATGTATGTTAAATGATACAATTAGGCTTGGCATGATTGACCAAGTTTCAGATGACAACATTTAAAAAATAATAATTTTGGCTTCTCTATTTAGTGTATTTTAGTGACGTAGTTTAACACTATGTATTCAGACAAATGGAGCAAGGAGATGGAAATTTGTCAAGGATATTAAACAACATCGACAAAACTCCATAGTTCCGCTCTTCCTTCTTTGACAAACCTCCACAATTCCACAATTCTTCCTTCTTCAACAATCAGTAGTTATAATTGTTATATACTCTGCTTCTGTGCTTGAAAGAGCAGTATTCTGTTGCTTCTTTGATGACCAAGAAATTGCACCCAAACCAAGGCTAATAATATAACTTGTTGTACTCTTCCTATCTTCTGCACAAGCCAAGAGTAAATGCAGTAAGAGTTATAAGATTACCTCTTGAATATCGAATGTCATAATGTGAAGTCTCTTGCACATATCGAAGAATCCTCTTGGCTGCTCCAAGATGTAACTTGGATTATATATAAATCTTGAAATAAGGCTGACACTATAAACAATATCTGGTCTTGTATTTATGAGATATATAAGCCTTCTAACAATACTTCTGAAATGTTTTTCATTCACCTTTTCAGCACCATCATCAAGACGTAGCTTCTTATTCACATTCAATGTTGTTTTCACAGCCTTGCAGTTCTCCATGCCAACTTTTTTCAACAAGTCACCTGCATACTTCTTTTGAGAGATAAATATATACCATCTGAATCTTGTAGCACTTCAATATTCAAAAAATAATTCAATAACCTCAAGTCAGACATTTCAAAAGACTGCATCATTGATCCTCTAAATTCCTACATCATTTGAGCTGAGTTCCTAGTATAGGTTATGTCATCAACATACCAACATACAATAAAAAAAGCATATGTTTCTTCACATAAGAGTTGACTCACTTGCACTTTTTTCAAAATTATGTTGTGAAAAATAAGAGTCAATCTTGTTGTACCATGTCCTTGGAGCTTGCTTCAGGCCATATAAGGCTTTTATGTAGCTTGTACACTTTCTGTTCAGCTCCCTTGATAGTAAAACCTTATGGTTGTTCTACATATACATCTTCCAAAAGATCACCATTTATAAATGCAGACTTGATGTCCAACTGATGAACCTTCCATCCATTGTGAGCAGTTAAGGCCAAACTTATTCTCATAGTATCAAAACGAACAATTGATGCAAAAGTTTCGGTAAAATCAATACCTGGTACTTAAGAGTAGCCTTTAGCGACTAACCGAGCTTTGTTTCGTTGCAAGGATCCATCAAAGTTGAATTTGGATTTATAAATCCATTTAAAACCAATTGCTTCCTTCCCTTTTAACAAATCCACCAAACTCCATGTCATGTTCTTCTTAATAGTTGCAATTTCTTCTTCCATTGCTTGCACCCATTCTTTCCTTCCAGCTGCATCTTCAAAACATGTAGGCTCCAGTGCAACATAAGCTTCCCCTGTTGAAGCATAAATTTCAGCAGGATTTCTAGTTTTTTGTAGTGCAAAATCTTCATCATAAGTTGCCTTTTCTTCTTCAGATTCCCATTTATAAGCTTCATTTTTATTAAAAATAGCATCACGGCTAACATTTAACTTGTTAGTTACAGGTTCAAACAACCTATACCCTTTGGTTTCATCATTATACCCAAGAAATATACATTCAACACTTTTTTCGTCAAGTTTCCTTCTTAATTTAGCTGGTATAAAAGCAAAAACAATGCATCCAAATGTTCGTAAATGACTTACATTTGGTCTTGTACGATACCAGGCTTCATATGACGTCATATATCAAACTCCTCGGGTTGGTGATCTATTGCTTAAGTATACTACAAAAGCTACAACTTAAGCCTAAAATTTTTTCGGCAGTCTTTTCTCATTTAACAAACTCCTTGCTGCTTCAACAATAGTTCTATTCTTGCGTTCCGCCACCCCATTTTGTTGGGGAGTATAGCTAGCCATTTTTTGTCGTCAAATACCATGAAAGTTGCAAAAATTTTTAAATTCAGTAGATAAAATTTGCCACCGCGATCAATTTGAATTGTCATAAGATAGTATCCACTCTCTTTTTCAACAACAGCTTTAAAATTCTTAAAGTCTTAAAAAAAATTCAGATTTCTCCTTCAAGAAATACACCCATGTTAGCCTTGTAAAATCATCTACAAAGATCAAGAAAGACTTACTTCTATTTAAGGAAGAAAATTGTATAGAGCCTCATACGTCAACATGAACTAACATCAATGGTTTCGTAGCCCTCCTTGCTTTACCCATACGAAATTTATCTTGATGATGTTTCCTATAAACACATGCTTCACGTAACTTCCTATCACCTTTTAGAATAGGAAAACCAAAGACCATCTTTCTTTTATGTAACAAATCCAAGCTACCAAAGTTAAGATGACCATATCTCTTATGCCAAACCAAACAATCATCACATGATACAGAAAAAGCATTGACACTTAATCTTTATAAACAAATTGGAAACATCTTGTTTTCTGTCATTTTAACTGAGGAAATTTATGCTTCTTTTATCAAAAATTTTACATTCATCATTTTCAAATACCACATAATACCTTCTTCTCATTAATTGACCTAAACTAAGTAAGTTTTGAGCCAAACTAATAGCATACATAACATTATAAATAAGTTTCCTCCCAGAATTTGAAATTATAACAACAATCCCTATACCACATACTTGAATATAATTGTTGTCACCCATCCTAACTTGTGTTTTTTATGGATTCATCAAAATCCATTAAAAAATCCTTGTTACTAGTCATGTGATTGCTACACCCGCTGTCAAGATACCAAAAATCCTGCATTGTATTAGTAGGAGTACCAAAAGAACTAAGAAATAAATTCTCTTCTTCATTCTTTTCTTCGTGGAAGTTTGCTTGATCATCAGTCTTTTTATAACAATTCTTCTCAATATGGCCATATTTCTTACAATAATGGTATTAAGTAGCTTTTCCTGCACTTGAATCATCTTTGTACCAATAATACTTATCTTCATGGTTAGTCCTTCCACATTATGAGGAAGAAATTTTATTACCTCCATGATTAGTGTCACGTTGCTGGGTATTGTTATGATGTCGTCCTCGAGGTCAACCATGGTTTCATCCAAGGCCATGCTTTCTTCTATGTATTGATCCTCCTCGGCCATGATTAGAATGACCAACTGCTCCATCATCTTGCCTTTTTTGTTTATTAGTCTCCATTTGAATGTTTGTTTTGTTAGAGCTTTTGTTGGCCTATTCAATCGTTTCTCATGTGCTTCAAATGAACCCATCAATTCATGAAAGGTATAATTCCGCAAATCCTTTGACTCTTCAATAGCTACGATAACATGATTGTACTTTATAGGCAAACTCTGAAGTATTCATGAAAGGTATAATTCCGCAAATCCTTTGACTCTTCAATAGCTACGACAACAAGATCTTACTTTAAAGGCAAACTCTGAAGTATTCTTTCCACGACCTTTTGTTCTATTAAATCTTCTTTAAGAGATCTTATTTTGTTGGGCCTCGAAACCGGAACCCAACCCTTCTTGCGAAAACATAAAACCTTAAGCTTGGCGAAGACTTCGAAGGGTTCTTTCATTGAACCCATATAGGTCCTGACTAATTTAAAATCATTAATATCACAATAA
>JANZLX010000133.1:110097-120810 GCA_025531955.1 Erythroxylum orinocense
AATCCTCTTGGCTGCTCCAAGATGTAACTTGGATTATATATAAATCTTGAAATAAGGCTGACACTATAAACAATATCCGGTCTTGTATTTATGAGATACATAAGCCTTCTAACAATACTTCTGAAATGTTTTTCATTCACTTTTTCAGCACCATCATCAAGACGTAGCTTCTTATTCACGTTCAATGTTGTTTTCAAAGCCTTGCAGTTCTCCATGCCAACTTTTTTCAACAAGTCACCTGCATACTTATTTTGAGAGATAAATATACCAATTGAAACTTGTAGCACTTCAATATTCAAAAAATAATTCAATAACCTTAAGTCAGACATTTCAAATTCCTGCATCATTTGAGCTGAGTTCCTAGTATAGATTAATTATGTCATCGACATACTAGCATACAATCAGAAAAGCATATGTTTCTTCGCATAAAGAGTTGGCTCACTTGCACTTTTTTCAAAATTATGTTGTGAAAAATAAGAGTCAATCTTGTTATATCATGCCCTTGGAGCTTGCTTCAGGCCATATAAGGCTTTTATGTAGCTTGTACACTTTCTGTTTAGCTCCCTTGACAGTAAAACCTTATGGCTGTTCTACATATACATCTTCCAAAAGATCACCATTAAGAAATGCAGACTTGATGTCCAACTGATGAACCTTCCGTCCATTGTGAGCAGTCAAGGCCAAAATTATTCTCACAATATCAGAACGAACAATTGATGCAAAAGTTTCGGTAAAATCAATACCTGATACTTGAGAGTAGCCTTTAGCGACTAACCGGGCTTTGTTTCGTTGCAAGGATCCATCAAAGTTGAATTTGGATTTATAAATCCATTTAAAACCAATTGCTTCCTTCCTTTTTAACAAATCCACCAAACTCCATATCATGTTCTTCTTAATAGTTGCAATTTCTTCTTCCATTGCTTGCACCCATTCTTTCCTTCCAGCTGCATCTTTAAAACATGTAGGCTCCAGTGCAACATAAGCTTCCTCTGTTGAAGCATAAATTTCAGCAGGATTTCTAGTTTTTTGTAGTGTAGAATCTTCATCATAGGTTGCCTTTTCTTCTTTAGATTCTCATTTATAAGCTTCACTTTTATTAAAAATAACATCATGGCTAACATTTAACTTGTTAGTTACAGGATAAAACAACCTATACCCTTTGGTTTCATCACTATACCCAAGAAATATACATTCAACACTTTTTTCTTCAAGTTTCCTTCTTAATTTAGCTGGTATAGAAGCAAAAGCAATGCATCCAAATGTTCGTAAATGACTTACATTTGGTCTTGCACCATACCGGGTTTCATATGACATCATATCTTGAACTACTCAGGTTGGTGATCTATTGCTCAAGTATACTGCAAAAGCTACAACTTAAGCCCAAAATTTTTTGGGCAATCTTTTCTCATTTGACAAACTCCTTGCTGCTTTAACAATAGTTCTATTCTTGCGTTCCGCCACCTCATTTTGTTGAGGTGTATAGCTAGCCATTTTTTGTCGTCAAATACTATGAAAGTTGAAATTTTTTTTTAATTCAGTAGATAAAATTTGCCACCGCGATCAATTTGAAGTGTCATAAGATAGTATCCACTCTCTTTTTCAACAACAACTTTAAAATTCTTAAAGTTTTAAAAAACTTCAGATTTCTCCTTCAAGAAATACACCCAGGTTAGCCTTGTAAAATCATCTACAAAGATCAAGAAAGACTTACTTCTATTTAAGGAAGAAAACTGTATAGAGCCTCATACGTAAATATGAACTAACATCAATGGTTTTGTAGCCCTCCTTGCTTTACCCATACGAAATTTATCTTGATGATGTTTCCCATAAATAGATGCTTCACGTAACTTCCTATCACCTTTTAGAATAGGAAAACAAAAGACCATCTTCCTTTTATGCAACAAATCCAAGCTACCATAGTTAAGATGACCATATCTCTTATGCCAAACCATGCAATCATCACATGATAAAAAAAGGCATTGACACTTCATCTTCATAAACAAATTGGAAACATCTTGTTTTCTGTCATTTTAACTGAGGACACCAAATTTGTGCTTCTTTTATAAAAATTTTTACATTCATCATTTTCAGATACCACATAATACCTTCTTCTCATTAATTGACCCAAGCTAAGTAAGTTTTGAGCCAAACTAATAGCATACATAACATTATCAATAAGTTTCCTCCCAAAAATTGAAATTACAACAACAATCCCTATACCACATACCTGAATATAGTTGTTGTCACCCATCCTAACTTGTGTTTTTATGGATTCATCAAAATCAATAAAAAAATCCTTGTTACTAGTCATGTGATTGCTACATCCCCTATCAAGATACCAAAAATCCTGCATTGTATTAGTAGGAGTACCAAAAGAACTAAGAAATAAATTCTCTTCCCCATTCTTTTCTTCGTGGAGGTTTGTTTGATCATCAGTCTTTTTATAACAATTCTTCTTAATATGGCCATATTTCTTACAATAATGGTATTAAGTAGCTTTTCCTGCACTTGAATCATCTTTGTACCAATAATCCTTATCTTCATGATTAGTCCTTCCACATTATGAGGAAGAAATTTTATTACTTCCATGATTAGTCTCACGTTGCTGGGTATTGTTATGATGTCATCCTCGACCTCGACCATGGTTTCGTCCACGGCCATGCCTTCTTCTATGTGTTGATCCTCCTCGGCCATGATTAGAACGACCAACTGCTCCATCATCTTGCCTTTTTTGTTTATTAGTCTCATTTGAATGTTTGTTGTGTTAGAGCTTTTGTTGGCCTATTCAATCATTTCTCATATGCTTCAAATGAACTCATCAATTTATGAAAGTTATAATTCTGCAAATCCTTTGACTCTTCAATAGCTGCGACAACATGATTGTACTTTATAGGCAAACTCTGAAGTATTCGTGAAAGGTATAATTCTGCAAATCCTTTGACTCTTCATTAGCTACGACAACATGATCTTACTTTATAGGCAAACTCTGAATTATTCTTTCCACGACCTTTTGTTCCTTTAAATCTTCTCCAAGAGATCTTATTTGATTGATGATTCATGATTCCCTTGAAAAAAAAATTGCTACATTGATTCAGAAGCCTTCATGCCTAGGTTCTCGAACTCTCTACGAAAACCTTGCAGCTTCACTTGTTTGGACTTGTTTTCTCTTTGGTACACTCTTTGAAGTGCATCCCAAGCCTCCTTTGTTGTTTTTGCATTCATAAAATTAGAAAAAATACTTTCATCCATGGATTGTTGGATAAAGGAAAGAGTTTTGCCATCTTTCTTCGGTTTTTCCTTCAACTTGTTTCGTTGTGCTACTGTCAACCTTACACCTTCATCTTCTTCAGAAGCTTCATATCCATTATTCACTAAGTCTCACAAATCATGAGAGATGAGAACTATCTTCATCTTAATGCGCTAAAACTGGTACTTTAAACCTGTAAATATAGGCAGATTTTGTGTTGAACTTGTTGCTGAAATTGTAGCCATTCTCTAGCTCTGATACCATAATTGTTGCCCTGTAACAAAAAGAAACTGCAACAATAGAAAAATAGGAAAAAATTTAAGGAAGTTAAGTGAATGATGATTTCATTGATGCCAAGAAAAACACTAACAAGCCTGTCATTTTATAATTGAAGCAAGCTTATCAATTACAAAAATCAAGCAGTATCAACATATTCGCATATTTTCTAGCAAACATTTAAACAAACTGTTGATGTGCATCTTATTTAACAGCTATAGCTGAACATAATCTACTCCAAAATATTCTCAAACTAAATTTCAAAAACACAATCAATCTCAACAACATTGATACTAAAAATATTTTGAATTATCTAACATTTTCAAGATATAGTGGTCTGATTTGTCTTAACCTCTATATTTGCGTTGCATCTTTTCATGTCTGTCTGCTTATAGGAATTGTTATTCACTTATAGGTGGTGGTTTGGTTGGTATAAAATTTGTGGGGGTTGGTATAATCTGAAGGGAAAAGAATTAGTTTATGATGCCTATGTGAGTAAGGCTCTTGAAGAAAAATGATTTTCACTGTCTTGAGTGAATTTATGATTTGTCAATTTGGTGGTTGAAAGTCTAATAAATGACGAGACATTGGTTTATCTAGTGATTATAATTTGGAGGCCATGTTAATATGTGTATTAGTTAAAGTAAGATTAGACCTTTATTTGTCTTAGATTGGGATGCTGATTTCATTTCTTTAGATTTGTTGTGGCTACTTTTTTAGATTGGGGCCTAAAAATAAGCAGTGGCTTTATTTTCTCATCTATTTCACTGGATTTGGTTTTGGTTGTGCCTACTATTTGGTTTTTTGCTTCTCTTGGTAGCTCATTGCAAAATGAGAATAGTTCAATTTTGAATATCCTTCATTATCCTGTTTTCAAATGCCTTCTTCGACATATGCTCTAATGAATTTGATTCTCTTTAGTTGACTAAGATTTGAGAATGGAATCTTGATTTATGTATGAAGCTTATGGTGCTCTCTAATTTATGATTATCACAGATGCATTTGATTCTTTAATGTGTTCTCTAATTTATAGTCTAATGCATTTGATTCTTTAATGTATTCTCTAATTTAAGACCATCACAAATTCATGTTAAAGAAATTCTGCAACAAACTCAGTGTGATGATTCTTGAAAATCAACCTTCAAACAGTGAGTGATTCTTTTCAATTTTCTATTATCATTAAAAAGTGCATCTAACTGTTGATGATGTGGTTTTCATATGCTTAATTAACTCAGGACATGAAAACTTTTTCTACTTAATTATTTTTCACTTACACAACCATACATCTATTTCTAACAATGTTCTTACTTTTTTAGATAAGTTAAATGATTTCCTCTTATAATCTCATTAAGCTTTTAGGCATGCATAATTATGGACAAAACTTCAAATCTTTAGTAAGCATACTTGGTCAACAACTTCTTTAATTTCAATTCTTTGTTAGTTTATTTTTTTACCATGGGCCTAATTACCTTGTTTACAATATTTAGTTGCTTCAAAATAATGTGGCATATTGAGAGATCATCTATTAATTTGGATTAAAGTATAGGTTATATAATGGTTGAGTTTTATAATTGTTGTTGTAGTACTTATTTATCTTTATGTATTAAAAAATATCAGCGTGATACCTGCGAAGCACATTTAACTGCTAGTCATAGGTTACCTAATCGGGTGCTCCGTGAAATTAGTACTAAAGTGATACTTAAGTCATTATTTCTTTCTTTTCTTTTCTTTTTTTAGGTTGGAACATCCTGATCTGTTAAGGTATTTTAATTATGTATCACTTAATTTTGTCCACATATTGTTCCTATATAAATATGTTGATAAATTTTAATAGAACATAATAAAAACTGATTAATCAAAACAAAAATTTTGAGTTTTTTTTAAAGTAGTTGTAGGACTGTCAGGTTATAATTGGGTAATATCATATCATAAACATTTATGAAAAGAAGGAAATAATCCAAGGAGTTAAGGGCATGTTGAGGTGGTCACGAGGGGGGAGAACAATGCATAGAAATCAGTATCACTACAAGAAAATGCATTAAATAGGGACGGAATATCAGGGACGGAAGTAATTCCGTCTGTAATCACCAATGGAGGAAATATTACATTGGAAAAATAAGACGGGAAGGACCGTTCACTGACGAAGTGTATTCCGTCGGTGAGAATCGTCTGAAAGCATTAAAAAACAAGCGAAAATGACGTCGTTTTGAATTTAACCCAACGACGTCGTTTAGGAACTCATTTTAAGCCCCCGAAAACTATTCCCCTCCCATTCTCCCGCACTTCTTTCCTGTTCTCCTTCGTCAGTCGGCTGGAAGTCTGTCTAGCGCCACCGATTACCGCCATCACCGCCGCTGTCTGCTCCAGGCATCGTCGTCGACGCGAAGGTCGCTGGCTTCCCCTGCTCCGGTGGTAACATTCGAAGATACTTTGCACGTTTCTTCCTCTCCTGTGTTGGCAATCGGTGGACAACATTTGAGGTTAATTGGATGTTGTTGTTTGATTAAAAATTAATTTGGTGAGTGTTATTGAATGGGTATGCTGTTTGTTGTAGATTAAAGGGAAGAATGTTATAAATTTTGTTAAATTGGGGATGATAAAATGTGTGCATATCATGTGTTTGAAAAAATGCCTATAGGTGTTTTTGTTGAATTGTTGTTGAAGTTTAAGTAATATTGGTGTTGTTTTGCATGAAATTTAGAATGTAGTTTTGTTGTTGTTGATTTTGATTAATTAATTTCATATTTGTGTCAAAATATAGGACTTAAATTGATTTGTTATGGTTATATAAGTATGCATAATGATTATGTTTATGATTAATAAAGTATAAGGAAATTAAATGTATAATGTGTTGAATATTTTTATATTGTTTTATTAAGTTAAATAATTTTAAATGAAGTATATATTTGTTTAATTGTTAACTCCTATTTCATTGTTAAAGTATATAACGTAAAGATTTTTGCAATTGAATTAAAGTACAATTTTATAATTATGAAATTAAATGAGAAATATTAAACACATTAATATCTTAAATTAAATGTAGCAAATTATTTATGAAAATATAAATGTAATTAATTAAATTATCAATAATTTTAATGAATAAGTTATATATTTTGTGCTCAATTAAAAAAATTTCTTACTTTTAATTAAATGGTATAACTTATTATATATATTGTTATTAATAAATAGAAAGTAATTAAGATGAATTGAATATAAATATGAATAAGTTATATATTTTGGGCTCAATTAAACAAACATTCTTACTCTTAATGAAATTGGTATAATTTGTTATATGTATTGTGATTAATAAATGGATAACAATTAAGAAAAATTGAATATAAATATGAATAAGGTACATATTTTGTGCAAAATTAAGCAAACATTCTTACTTTTAATTAAATGGATTAATTTGTTATATGTATTATGATTAATAAATAGATAGTAATTAAGATGAATTGAATATAAATATGAACAAGTTATATATTTTGTGGTCAATCAAACAAAAATTCTAACTTTTAATTAAATGGACTAAGTTGTTATATATATTGTTATTAATAAATCGATAGTCATTAAGATGAATTTAATTAAAATATTAATAAGTTATATATTTTGTTCACAATTAAACTTTCTCACTTTTAATTAAAAGGTATAATTTGTTATATATATAGTTATTAACAAATGTATAGTAATTAAGATGAAATTAAGTTAAAATATGAACAAGTTATATATTTTGTGCTCAATTTAACAAAACATTCTTACCTCTAATTACTATGGAGTAACTTGTTATATGTATTATGATTAATAAATGGATAGTAATTTAGATGAATTGAATTAAAAATGAAATAGTTATATATTTTGACCTCAATTAAGCAAACATTCTTACTTTTAATGAAATGGTATAATTTGTTATATGTATTATGATTAATAAATGGATAGTAATTAAGATAAATTGAATTAAAATATGAATTCGTTATATATTTTATGCTCAATTAAACAAACATTCTTACTTTAAAGTAAATTGTATAATGTATAGTATTGTAATTAATAAATGTATAGTAATTAAGATGAATTTACTTTAAATATGAATAGGTTATATATTTTGGCCTCAATTAAGCAAACGTTCTTACTTTTAATGAAATGGTATAATTTGTTATATGTATTATGATTAATAAATGGATAGTAGTTAAGATGATTTGAATATAAATATGATTAAGGTATATAATTTGTGCTGAATTAAACAAACATTCTTACTTTTAATTCAATGGATTACTTTTAATTCTAACTTAAAATGATTTGGTATAATTTGTTACACGCATTGTTATACTAGCCCTTGATGAAAACAAACATGTTGTAAACTAACACTAGAGTTTTTTAAAAGGGACGCACTAAATAACTATAATATAAAAAAAATTGAATTGAGCTCAAGAGAAAAGAAATGCATGTCTGGTTTTTCATTTTCTTGGGTAACCTCCCAAATAGCGCCTCTGGTTTATGTTGTTGGCTCGACATCCTCAACCGCTTTCAGAGTTCCTCAAACATAGTTTCTTCTACTAGTATTACATTAGTATGATCATAGAATAACTTCAACTTATGTCCATTCACTTTAAAAGTTTTATCAGTTTTTAGGCTTTTAATTTCCACTGTACCATGACCATTGACGTTTGTAAAAACAAAGGTACCTAACCATCTAGATTGAAGTTTACCAAGGTGCAAATTTAACTTTGAATTAAATAAAAAAACTTGTTGCCCAATAGTAAATGATTGTTTGGCTATCTTCATATCATGAAAAGTTTGTCTTTTTTTTTTGTAAATTCTAGCATTATCAAACATATTTAGCCCAAGTTCCCCGAGCTCCTACAGTTGTAATTTTCTTTCTTTTCCTACCTTTTCATAATCTAAATTCCATTGTTTCACCATGTTCAATTTCTACTAGTAGGTGACAAACTTGACCAAAAACTAGTCTATAGTGAGACATATCTATTGGAGTTTTGTAAGTGGTTTTGCAAGCCCAAAGAGCACCATCTAAGTGTGTACTCTAATATGTTCTATTTAGGTTCACCATCTTCTCCAAAATAGCTTTGATTTCCTTATTGGATACATCAACCTGTCCACCAGTTTAGGGGTGGTATGTAATAGCTATACAATGGGTTACATGATACCTTTCTAAAAGAGCTCCTAAAGTCCCTACTGAGGCATCTCCTACTTCTGAGATAAATTTCCTGTATTTTGACATTGCTCACATGTCTTGTAAAATGGTACACGCATCCTTGTATAATGTGGGTCAATAAAACCCACACTCTAAAATCTTATGGGTTGTCCTCTTCGGTCCTAAATGACCACCTCCTTCCAAAGATTGATAGAAATTCATAATATATTTGCGATCTGTATCTGAAACACAAAAGTTTTGTCAAAATATGATTTTCATAAAAAAGGATTATCATAAAAATAGTATTTATATTCAACCTTGATTTTAACTTTTTGAGCACTTGTAAAATAATTAAAAAAAGACCTAGTAACTAAATAATTGCATATTTCTGTATACCAAGGTAAAATAATTAAAAAAGACCTAGTGACTAAATAATTGCGTATTTCTGTATACCAAGGTAAATCATTAAATCATCTTTAATCAAATAATAAAGTTGCTCATTTGGAAAGAATTCAGAAATCATAGGCCAATCTTCGCTAGGTATTATTCTATTAAGGTGGTCTGTTACTAACTTTTCTGCACTTTTTCATCTCTAATTTTTAAATCGAATTCTTACAATAAAAGCACTCATCATAAACCTGGGCTTTGACTCTTTTTTAAGAGATATTTAAGTGCAATACACTCTAAGAAAATAGTTACTTTGGTTCCTAATAGATATGAACTGAATTTTTCTAGTCAATAAATAATAGCAAATATTTCTTTTCCCATTGTAATGTAATTACATTGAGCAGCATTCAATGATTTAGATGCATAATATTAACATATGACTCTTTATCTTTTCTTTAGCCTAGTACTCCTCCAACTACTACGTTACCCATGTCATGCATTATTTCAAACAGTAATTTCCATTTAGGGAACAAATGACAAGAGCATTGGACAATCTTTCTTTCGGTTCATCAAATGCCTTTTTGAAAGCATCATTAAAAACAAAAGAGAATTCTTTAGCTAATAATGCATATAAAGGAGATGCAAATTTCTAATTTTTTTTTATAAAGTGCCTTAAAACTAGTATGTCCTAAAAAATGATCTAATTTCCCTAACATAAGTAGGATATGGTATAAAACTTATGATTTCTATCTTTGATTTGTCAAATTCTAAACCTATTGAACTTACCACATGTCCTAAAACTACATTTTGTTTTACCATGAAGTGACTTTTTGATAATTTAAAACAAGGTTAGTGTTAATATGTCTTTGTAAAAAAAAAGAGAAAAAGATTATAGAGACTTAAGTCAAAAGAATCACCAAAGACAGTAAAGTCATCAATTAAAAAAATCATCTTATTCTCAATCAATTTTTTTAAAAAAATACTCATCGTACATTTTTGAAAGGTGCCGGGGGCATTAAAAAATCCAAATGACATTATGCTAAATGCAAATGCAACAAATGAGTATATGAATGTAGTTTTATCTTAATCTTCAGAATCTATAATAAGCTATGTATACCCTAATAACATGTTTGGTTCAATAGAATAAGTATTCTATTCCTGGTGTATTCTTAAAACTTAATTATTCCTTTGTTTGGTTAGACTAAAATACACAGAATATCTAATCCTAAGATTAGATATTCCTTAACTTTCAGCTGATCATCTCCCTAAGAATTCTACACAATAAGATACAATTTGTTATATCATAAAATTAAGGTTATCTTACGGCTTGTTTGGTTGAACAGCTGGAATAGATAAAGAATAGAATAGTTGTTCTTAAGAATAGAAAATATAAGGAATAGAATAAAATAGGTATTACTTTGTTTGGTTTACCACCAAAGAATTTCTATGTTAGTGTTTGGTTTAAAATATAAAATTAAAATAAGAAAGTAATAAATAACAAAAGACTAAAATGTCCTTATTATTATTATTATTATTATTATTATTAAATTCCTTATTATTATTAATTTTTTTCTTATTAATTTTATTGTTATTAATTGTTATTATTATTAATTTTCTACTATTATTCTTATTAATATTAATTTCATTAATAATATTT
>JANZLX010000134.1:0-12424 GCA_025531955.1 Erythroxylum orinocense
GGGTTCATTATTAAATGGACCATATACAGCTAAGGTAGGGAAGGTAGGGAATGGTTTTGACCGAAAATCCTTACAATCAAAGGCAACAATAAAAGAACTCAAGAAATACGACAAAACTAACCTTTATTGCTTTCCTTCAAAGTATACAAAAGATTGTTCTATCTTAATGTGATGAGAAACAAGACTCAAATGAGCTATATATGAGCATCTTTGGCTCGATTGTCAAATTAGAAATCAAAATCAAAATCTTAATCTAATTGATCTGCCTACTTATCAGATTACATTACACTAACCAATTGAATGCCAGCGTCCAAATATAACTATTTGGTAAGATAAAACTATATCCCGACTAACAAAATAAAAAATTACATTGAATTAGGAAAGAAACATCCATATCCACAAAAATCTCTACTATCTTCAAATAATCCTTCTGCGGCATCCAAGATCTCCCCATAATCTCTATCCATTGATAATGAATTATCCAAGTCTAAGCTTTTTATAACACACTAGTCTGATCACTTAATTACTTACGTCAAGTTCATTAGTCATGGTCTATTTATTTGAGTATATACTAAATCTTTAGTTTATTAAAAACCCAACCTTAGCCAAGTCAATTTTCACAGGGTTTGAAACTCTACCAAAACTGCACCATGCTTGAACTAACTTGCTAAGTTACCATCGAGCTTTCAGATGCTCCCCTCATGCATGTGATCAATCTTCAACTTAAGGTTTGTCTCCAGTTAGTTTTGAAGTGCCTTCATTTGCTAAGCTAACAGCAAGAAATATATACGTAATCTCCATAAAAGACAACCTCTAATATCTAGACTATCAAAATCCCATGTTATTATTCATTTTTTTTATGTTGTGTATTCATTTTTTATTGTCCCAAATTCCTTTTGAAACTCACACTTTTCCTTTATTTAAATCAAATTGTTGCTTTAGCCCATCCCTTATCTTAATATATTTTAATATTTTGGTAGCTTAGAATTTTATGTTATAAGTTTTTTGAAGCACACTTATATTGCTGAGAATAAGTCAGGCGTAAATTATGGGAGAATTCATCCCAGATATGCCCTACTTCTATATTGACACCAACATTTTGGCATGTTCAGCAAGACTTGATGCCATGTATAAGGAACGAAAAAGAGATTGTTGTGCTTTCAGTCCTAAAATAAGAAGTCCATACAATAGTAGGGAATGAAGGTATTTGTATCCCAGATATTGAGAATCTCAAAAAGGTGACCTCACCTTCAAACTTAATACCTTAATTGAAGTCTAATACAACTTTTATGGCGGAGGTAATTAAGATATTGACAGAGAAAGTTAACAAACTATCTACCAATTTGGTCCAAATTTGTGGGTATACCTCTTCTGTTTTAGCAAAACAGATCTCTGAAACACTCGGGAGGCACCTTGCTCCAAATGTGATGGAAGTCAGAGAGTGTAATCGCCTTTCAACTGCTTCCTTTATAGACAAAAGATACGTTTTTCCTATGACACATCTGTACATTAATTCTGAAAATGACCAATGGGCAGTCAGGTCCCATAATTGGGGAAGGTAGGAATTTAGTGTGGAAGTTGAAGCTAATGGACTACAATATGATTTAGGAGGTAACATTGTAGTTATAAACTGCAATCCTATTATTTCTCCCCTCTCGCGTAAATGAGATTACAAGTCGATATAGAAGTTGTCTACGAATGGTATAGACTTGGTTTAAGACAATTTGATTGCCAAAAATTTGATAAGCCTTGTTCAGAACATATTGACCATAAGAATCCTTATCCTCATTATTATATAATCTCTAAATTCAACTTGTTTTTTTGACAAAGATGACCAATCGAGTATCAAGTATATTGCTAGATTTACCATATAATGTGAAGAATTAACCAATTATAAAAACTTCAATGACTTTAATTTCGTATTGTCCCTAAATTCATTAATAGGTATAATTAGTCAATAGCAAGTGACAAAATCAATTAATAACTCACTTTAGTACAATTATTAACCAACTGCATGACTTAATCACAAGAATCAATATAAAATCTTAAGATGTCATGTAAATTAAACTTGAGGATTCTTCTAAAACCTTAAAATATTTAATCTATAATTTTTAATCCAAAAATTTAACCTATTTAAGGACAATATAACCTATTGAAACATGGTTAGTAACATATATAGAAACTATCTATCGATGGAAGCAAATTACAAGATCCTTCAATAACATGATATGCATCCTGATAAATCATGTACGAATAACAAAATAACATCAAGAATACTTAGATTGAAAGACATGATTGTTGTTATTGAGCTTTGAAAAAAATCACCTTTACAAAATACCTATACAACAGAGAAAAGTCTATGCTCATCTCTTGCCTCTTCCGCTACTTTATGTGAGTTACAGACGATATACACGTAACCTCTTTTAAGCGTATATAGGGGGAGGATGGACCATATACTAAACACGCATATTTTGTTTCTCCCTTGGACTCTTGTAAGATTACGATTAGAGAGACTTTACTTAGCATGGACTATATACTAAACACGCATTGAATAGCAATCTTGGGCTCGACCAAGCGTAAACGACGCGTGGCTGACCATAAACCGATTGACGCGCAAACCTTGTAGTATCACGAACTAACTATATATAATTACTGAAACATGCTTCCCATGTATGTTTGGTTATGAATAGGAACAATCATTGCCTAGTAAAACCCAAAATTACATTCTTAATTAACGTTCATTCCCATCGGTTTAGTGCACTCGTCGCCCTTCACTCTCTCTCTCTCTCTCTAGTGTATACCCATTTCCATGGGCCAAAGGAAGAAACCGAGAGCTTTGGTGGGCATCCTGAAGGACACGGCCTCAATTATTAAGGCAAATCTGTCCACAAAAAGGGCCAAGGCAAGATTACACATCGCCGTCCTACGCGCCGCCCCACACGGCGTGTCTACTCCACCGTCTGATAAGCGAGTAGCTTCCGTCCTCTCCTTTGGCTTCGGCTCTCATCTCACTGCATCCACTTGTATTGGAGCTCTCATGGACCGGTTGCATGGGACGAAGGATGCGTCCGTTGCATTAAAATCCCTTTTCACGATCCATTACATCATTATAAATGGTTCTCCTATCCTTAAAGACCAGCTTTCCGTTTATCCCTCTTTTGGTGGCAGAAATTTCCTTAACCTGTCACAGTTTCGCAGAGATTCGGACTCTGAATCCTGGGAATTATCATCATGGGTCAGATGGTACGCAGCTGTTATAGAACAAAACCTAATGGTTTCAAGATTTTTAGGATACTACTTGTGCTCCGATGCTGGGAAAAACGTTAAAGAAGAAAAGAGTCTAGCTTTATCGAGTAAAGATTTGCTGGGACAGTTAGATATTCTTGTAGATTTCGTCGAAAGAACATGTGAGGCTCCAGAGTCATTGCATCTTCAGAGGAACAATTTAGTATACGAGGTGGTCAGATTGGTGGGCGAGGATTACAGGTTAGCTCAGCGAGAAATCTATCTACGAGCGACGGAACTGGGTGACAGAGTCCCGAGCTTGAGCCCCGACGAGTTGATTCAGTTACTGAGTATATTGAGAAAGTTAGAAAGTTGTAAAGAAAGGCTGTTCATGTTATTTGCGAACAGGAAGAGACACGATGAGCTGTGGGAGTTGATTAACCGGACAAAGTTTAAGACAATTGAAACGACAGAGAAAGAGACTAAAGTTTTGGTTAAAACTTAAAATAAGAAATACGGACGGTTTAGTTATTGTCGGGAACGGTTTGTCGAGTTGGGGGGCAACAGGGGCGGTTCAGATCAGAGAAAAAAGGTCAACTGTAGAACTTGTTCCTTAACGGTTTATTAGTTATAAATGTGGAAAGTGCTATAGAAAAGATGCTTCATTTACCAGGTGGATGTGAGCTATTTCTGCCTGCAATCACATTTGTATAAGAAACTATGAATTGTTTGAATCCAGAACATTGAAGGTCATATCTTCAATGAAAAATTATATAAGATACTCACCTCTTTTTCCCATTCACATCCGATGGTGATGATTGTCAGTATGAACGTCTGAACTACTGTACCAGTCAACATTCCAGCCCAAATACCCTGTGCATTCACCAAGAAACGTAAATTTTTACAAAGAGAATTGCTCTAACCGCAGGTGTTAGGTACCGATTACCTTAAAAGGCTGATGCATTTAGAACACAGTAGATTAAGAATAGTCGCTCAATATTATGCAAGAAACAATAAGGAAAACCTTTTTGACAAGGGACAATCCCTTACAATCTTAGGAATACTTTCGAGAATAACTGTCTAACTGCTCTCCGCCTTCTTCCCACGTAAACTCTACCTTTTATATCTCTTTATTCTTTTACTTCTAACATGTATCTAACTCTTGATCTATCTACCGCTAACTACCTGATAAGGTTTATTGATAACTAAATACTACTATCCATATGTAACTATAACTCTACCACTACAATCTGTCTCTATCTTTGTTTCTCCATGTGTAGACTATCCAATCTCCTCCTCTGTATACGTGCCTGAGGAGGAAGTTGCAGTTGAAATGCGACGGCGCCCACCTGTTTGTCCATCAAATATGGTCCATAATATCGTGCTGACAATTTCGGATGCAACTTCTTAGGCATGGACCCTTGCTGATGTGGACGAATATTCAAATACACCAAATCTCCCACCTGAATATCATGAGGACACTTATGAGCATCAGCGAAACGGATTATGTGAGCGTGAGCACGTTCCAGATGATGTTTTAACTGTGATAAAGCCTCGTCACGACTCATTAAATCCTGTGCTACCACTTCCACCAATGTTTCTTCCCGAATAAAACGCGTGATTGCGAGAGGATGTCTTCCATAAACTACCTCAAAAGGGGAACATTTAGCTGCTGAATGACAGTTGGTATTATACCAGTGTTCTGCCCAGCGTAAATAATCTAACCACACCTTGGGTTGTTCCGGCTAAAACAACAGAAATATGCCTCAATGGTGCGGTTAACTACCTCCGTTTGGCCATCCGATTCTGGGTGATAGGCGGTACTAAATTTTAATTGAGTTCCTTGAAGTGTAAACAATTCTTGCCAAAAATTACTTAAGAACGTAGGATCTCGGTCGCTAACAATGGAAAGCGGAATGCCATGTAGTCGGACAATCTCCTTAATGAAGATTTCAGCAATAGCACGGGCTGAGTAGGGATGTTTGACAGGAATAAAATGCCCATCTTTGCTCAATCTATCCACTATGACCAGTAAGATATCATAGCCTTTCAATTTGGGTAGCCCCACAGTAAAATCCATGCTCAACTCTTCCCAAATGGTGTTACTTGCTGGGGTTGTGGCTTGATATTTGTTTCGCTGACAAGTGTGACAAGTTGCTACAAATTCAGTTACAACCCTTTTCATACCATTTCAAAAGATGGATTGAGCTATCCTTTTATAAGTCTTGTAAATTCCCGAGTGTCCCCCTGTAGGAGTTGTGTGAAACTCTTGTAAAAGCTTGGGAATCCATTCAAAAGTGGCTGATACCACTAGCCTTCCTTTATAATATAGTCTCCCATTTTCCAAAGTGTACGAAGGGTGAGAATTGGGTTCCTTCTGAATGTTTTCAATAATTCTACTCAATCGTGGATCTTCTTTTACCTCCTTATCAATTTGTTCTAGATCTTGCCAAAACGGTCTAGAGATAACCTGCAACTCCTTGTCCTCACATACTCTAGAGAGTGCATCTGTTGCCCTGTTGGAAATCCCTACCTTGTACACAATATCAAAATCATATCCCAACAATTTAGCCAACCAATTTTGTTGATTTTGAGTGGTAATTCTCTGCTCCAGCAAATGTCTAAGGCTTTTTTGATCGGTATTGAAATAACTAAGTTGTTAATAAATCCGCAGACTATCCAAAATTAATTTTTCCGCACAAGTAAATCAACAATCATAAAAGCAAAACACCAAAGAAGCCGACGTTTGGTAACGCAGTTCGACAAACTTGCCTACGTCAACGGGACCTTCACCCAGATTAATTACTTCCACTGTAGTTCACAAAACGGTTACAAAAGATTGATCTACCCCGTACGACCCAATCTATGTAACTGACCCACAACCTAACTACCCGTAAAAGATTTTCATGCCCAATAACACGACTGACTCGTGTTAACCTCGTCAGAGGATGTTCCTAACTATTCTTACTTGAGAAGAAAAATAAATAAACCAAGAAATAACAATTTTTCATATATGAAATTATTCAACAGTATAACCAAGTTGCTCTACCAAAAAGATCAAGCAACCTTCAACAATAATCCTCTTTTGTGTAGCAACTAATCAGACGCCTTCAAGTGTCCAGAAAAATCTCCTACTTCGCATACAATGTCGAATGCTTGTTAGAGATAAAACCACTGAAAAACAATGGTCAAAGTCACTAACACAATCAGCTCACCAATGGAGGATCAAAAGACAAATAGAGCAGTAGTCGAAAATATCCAGCAATCCACACCTCTTTTTCACAAAAAATCAGAACATATGCGCAGCCACACAGCTCTCTACACACCCTTCACATGAACTTCAAAATTGCCAAATCAGCACACACACTACCTACAGCAATATCACGTGATCTGCAAAGATCCCAATCAAGCACGCACACTGCTAGGTTTTTTTATAGAATCCTAGTCAAACTTGGACTCTCAAAGATTCAGTCCAACAAATACTCAGCTTATATAGGATATATCTCCAAATCCAATTCCATAGCATATCCAATACCGAAATTGCAAATTCAAAAACCCAAATCCGAACAAATTCTCCAACACGCAATTACTAATTTAAAGCAAATCTTCAAGATATATGGTATGTCCCATATCCAATAAAAATGCCAGAAATAAAAATATGAAATATGTAAAATAAATCCTAACAATCTCCCCCTTTTTTGACATTTTTGTCTCAACATCAAAACCAGCACATTAGTAGCCAAAACAAGATAGATGCTCCCCCTTAATTCAATATGCAAGTATAAAAACCACCATAAGCTAGCTCAAAAACAAATCCAACCAAAAAATCAAATCCGAACAGCAACAGAAATTGTCTCCCCCTTTGAGACAAGATATGACAAAAAAGTTAAGGAGCACCCGGAGATTGAAGGATGCGGTGCTTCAATTTACGAACAGCCTCGGTGGTGGCTTGTAATACGCCTTCAATGCGCTCCAGCTCAGAAAATAAAAGCAACATTTAGATTAATGGCAGAGGGACTCGAAGCATCCGAAGCAACATATGGCAAGTCCACCACTCGTGGTTGCCGAAAGATCCGTGGTGAAATATTCATCAGGGGAACAATCTCCAAGATGCTCGATTCAAGCCTAGGCACTCCATTGGAATACAAATGTTGTGAGATTAAACAAGAAAAATATAATAGAGAGTGAGACTTACTCTCAATAGACAAGATTGAATCCACAATGTGGCGGCCAAGATTGAATTGGATTCCTGTGCCAATAGCGTAACGAAGCTTGACTTGGGCCTGATATATGGTCACCAAATGAGTACTGGGCATCCAGTTGGTGACCATCAGCTTGAACAAAACAAAATATTTCTGTGTAAGCATGGATGAGCGAAAAACAGAAGTCGTCGACCAAGCAGTGAGCTTCCCACCAATTAAGATCATGGCAAGTTGATTGGTGGTAATCTCCCAATCATCATCATAAAGAGAATCACCAACCACATTATTGAATCTCAAAAACATATTCAGCCGACGAGCATCGAAACGAATGACTCTCCCTCTCACATACACAACACCAAAAGTAGCTGCATTAACATTCAGAATATCACTAGGCAGTTTAGAATAGAACTTCTTTACTAGGTCGGAGTCATAATGTTGAGGAAGCAGGGAGGCATGAAGCAATTGTCGTTCACTAAGAAGTGTGTGTAGACCTTGATTGCGAAATTTATCCAAGTTAATGGGTCGATCCATGATAACCTCGGTATCTGACAATGTACGCCATTTTTCCTCAGCAGCTGATGTGAAAAACTTGAAAGAAATGACTCTATCCATTGGCAATCTAGCACCAAGATGACATCTAGGTGGGCGGACTGATTTGGTACATTTCATCTTGAACCGCTTTCTAGGAGCTGGAGAATGAACTGGTTGTGGGATTGAATGAGGCGAAGGAGGTGCATCAGATTTTGATGAAGATTGAAGCCTCAATTACGCGATCAACATCAGGATCATTTTGATAAGGAACATTTGGTATATCAATAGGGATTGTCGAAGAAGATCTAGCTCCTGTGAAGCTCCTACTATAGCCGGGAAGAGACTGCAAGCGACCGGAGCGTCGCGTAGGAACTGCTGAAGATTTCTCCGAAACAGGGTTGAGCACTTGTTTTTTCATTTTCCCCATATTGCAGTAGTAACAAATCAGAAGCAACAGCACAGAAGTTCTAATAACCAGAGATCAGCCTACTCAGTATGGAATCCAGCAGACAAAAACAAGTTCTATAATTCACCACAAAATGTCTACCCCAATCAGTCAGAACAACAATAAAAAAGAATAGAGCCTTCCAAATAGCTTCAGCTCAGATTCAACCCAGAATAGTTCAATATAATGAAAGCTCACGAAATTAGATAAGACTCCAACCAGAAATCGCAAATCCAAGAACACCCAAATAACGAATCTTCAACTTCAACTACACAGATAGCTCAACAGTCGATAAGGAGGGAATAAGACCTATTACCAGGCAAAAATCACCACCGAAGAAGAGGGAGAATTGATGTCGACAGCAAAGAAGTAACCCACCGAAATATCTTAGTAGAAAGGAACGTTACCCACACCTTGAAAGCTTGAGAAAAATGCTAACAGTGGAGAGACTAACACCCACCAACGATGAATGCTTGGAAAGCACCCACCAACAATGAAGAGAGGACGTGAATATGCAAGGAAGATTTGAAGAGAGAAGCCCAAAATGGAGGAACAAGGTCGGCGGTAGCAAATTGTGACAATGGATAATGACAGTAGTGGCAATGGAAATGGCGGCGAGACTGCGATCACCCAGATGGCCAGCGAATGCTTGAGTAACAATGGTCATCGAGAACATGGCGAGTCAAGTGAAGATTGAGGGACCTGCAATTTGCCAAAATTTACATGATTCTAGCCACCTTTCCTTTATCAAAGAAGCAGCACGATTTGATTGAAGTAGACGTTGTTCTTGTCCATTTCCTGTGGAGTGTGTAAGTAGCAGAGATTTCTCTTCTTCTTCCATTTCCCCACACCAACAAATTAGTAATGTAAGAACTATGTCCTAAGGCCCAGTACTAATGGTTGCGTGGTCGGGGTCTTTTCTCAGTATGAGTTTCTATTTGGTTTTAATTAAAGTTGAAATTAAATGAGATAAAAGTCGATAGAAATGATAATATAAAATTATTTTTCGAAAGAGAAGAAAGTTTTCGTTATATTATGAAATATTATTTGAATGAAAAGCTTATAATATAATATAATATAAAGTTGTTTATTATTTAGTTAGCACAAGTGTTGGAAAAAGTGCTTTTAGAGTCCTTAGATTGAGCTACCATTACAGTTGATTGGCATTCTCCTGCTTAGATTGGTACATTTTATTCTAAATTTTTTAAATTAATTATTTTATTGTTTATGATAGAATAAAATATAATATAAACCTTTTTACTTTCATCTTATTTCATTCCATTCTCTTATAAACTCTCATTCTAGAAGATAGAGAAGATATAATAATATTACTTTCTATCTTCTTCATTAATAAACTTTCAATTAAATACAGTCTTAGTTCAATAGTTGACTATTTGAAACCATAGAGCAAGCCTCACACAAAGCAACCGTAGCAGGGCTCGGGATAATTGATCCATTTGAAAAAATCCGTGATTGAGGCTTTACGATAGCAAATTTTATCTAAGCAGGTAAAACTGGTCCTCTCCCTGGTTCGCCCACATTGGCGGACACTGAGGTACTGAGGAGAATTACAACTATGGTTGCCAGAAATGGTCTGGCTGGCCCAATGGATCATGTTTGAGTTTATTGGATTTCAAGGTTTCATGGCTGAAATTCTCTTTCAAAATAATAGTATCTTTTATAAGTTTAAAATTTTAAGAATAAAACAAAATTAATTTAGCCTGTTACTCTAAAATAATTTCGTTTTAAGACAATCTAAATTATGAATGACAATGCATCGAATCTGTCTTTGAACTTTTCAGGACGTGACCTAACTAAGACCACTCAATATTCACAATTAATCCAACTCAACATAAATATATTATTATCTTTAATTATGATGTTGATACGATATAAAGTGATAAGAATATTCTTATTAGTCTTTTAATTTAAAAGATTAAGATTTTAAATTAAGATGAAAAGAGTTACGATTCTTTTCAAATTTAAAGAAAATTATTAATAAAAATAAAATATAATAAAATTTGAAAATATTACTTAAATTATATATTTTAAAATTTTAAATTATTAATTAATTTATAACAATAATAAAATTTGTCTAACTTCAAGATGAAAATCACATGAAAGACTTCACTTTTTTAAGAAAAATGTAGATATTTCATTAAAAATACATGTTATCAATATAAATTTAAAATATTAAATATGATTGTATTAAACTAATATATTTAGGTATACAATCTATAATTACTTTGTATAAGTCTAATGGCATAAAGTTATAGAGTTATGCATGTATAAGAAAATTATAGAGTTATGCATAAATAATAATTATTTTATATATAAGAAAATTTAAGCTTTTAAATTAGTTTTAATTTATAATTCTAATCGATTTTTGACCAACATTTTAATGAGAGGCTGATAGTAGCCGATACTGATCGAAAGAATTAGAACCGATTAGTATTAGTATCTCCTCTAATGCCAGAAGAGTTCCGACTATAGAGCTTAAAGCTTAACCATAGCATGGCAGTCGATTCCTTCCTCACTACAGGTTTCTCTCAAAAGAGCTTTTACTAGAACTTTGGATAATGATAAAGGGATTATTCAAGAAGCTAGTAAGAAGCTAGTGATTGTGCTCACCATTTGTAATACTTTACATAATAATAAAGTTAAGCTTATTGACAATAAATTGTCATAACTTACCCTTTTTAAGTCCAATTATGTTACACAATGTCCATTAGAGTTAATTTGTTCAAATTTATGAGACCCTTCTCATACAGTTTCCATTACCGAATGTTGTTATTATGTTATGTTTTATGATTACTATAGCAAATACACTTATCTAATCTAATATCAACTATTATATCTTTCACTTATAAAATACTTAATTACCAAGCATGTATATTAAGACCAATATATCTCACGATTGAATCAATGGAAAACAATATCAAACTACATTATTCGTCAAACTTTAACAAAAACGTTAGCTTCATCGGGGCCAGGCCCTTGCCGGAGAATGCTTCACGACAAGTTTGATAATTCTTTAAATCACGTGCACAGATGAGATGTTTTGGTTGAAGTCAGAAACCAAATTGCTAGAAACCAGATCTTCTGTCCAGTTTGATAATTCTTTAAATCACGTGCACAGATGAAATATCATTTGTAATAACTGATAACACCTTGACCTTATATGTTCGATAACTCCACAAAAGTGACACGTTGGTACAAATCTTCGATTCTTCCTCAAAGTTTCTTCTTGGACATATCTGGATATGTCATCTTTCTTCTCATTCACTTCAGAACACTCACCCTTATAGCCAATGTCTTGAAGATCTCTTTTAACTTTACCAATTTCCAACAACTTATCTAGTTTTTTCGTGTCTCCATTCAACATCCTCAATCCCTTTTTAGTACTTACCAATTTCATTCTAGCTTCACCAAGCTCATCCGACATCAACATCAGCTTCTTTTCTAACTCTTGTATGGTGTTCTTCATGGAAAGATTCTCTTCCTCCATTCTTTCATTCTTTTTACATGTTTTTACCCAATTTTCATATATAGCTTTGTAATCCTCGTAACTATTCCCTTTTTTATCATTTAGGCCACTTCTGTCGTTGTCATAATCTGATATTGGATCTTGACCTGAATTGTTTTAAAAATTTTATGATTTCTCCTCTTTTTGACCTTCAGTTACTTCCTTCTCAGTTACTGTTAAGCAAGTAACTCAACTTTTGCTATGTAAGGCAACCAACGCAGCACCATTACCTATTTCTTCTTTGTTACCATATTCACTCTCTTGTGTCTTAACTTCTTGTCTTGAATTGTTACTCGATGACCTTTCGCCATATTGTCTAAAGTTGGATTTGTCCTTCTTTATTCTTTTCAACCATTTACCAAATTTTCGTGTGAGTAGTACCAAGTCTTCGTTTTCATCTGATTCATCTATCGCATCTTTCACACTTTTTCCAATCTCCACCTGTAGTGCCTCTCTTCTAGCCATGTTCGCGAAACTAGGATCTGCACCAACTTG
>JANZLX010000135.1:0-16179 GCA_025531955.1 Erythroxylum orinocense
ACATTGATGAGTAAGGCAGACTCATGAATTCTGCTGGTGTCGGCTTATACAAACATTCCTAATACATTCCATCTATCCTTCTCTGTTCTTTATTTCCACTGTTTCTTCCTTCTTTTGCTCTGTTATAGTTACATTGTTTCTGCTCCTATCATCTTCCAAATAAAGTCCCAGTTTATACTATCAAAGGCCTTGTAGAAGTCAACCTTTATAGTACAATTGGGGGTGGATTTTGCTCTTGAATAACCTTTGCGAAGCTCTTGCACAATGAGTATATTATCACCAATTTTTCGGTTACAGGTGAATGCTCCCTGATAGTCACTGATGAGAGGGGCTATAATTGTTTTCATTCACATAGCAAGAATCCTTGAGATAATTTTACAAAGAAAATTGGTGCAAGCTATAGGTCGCTAATCGTTGAAATCGTTTGGAGAAGAGGTTTTAGGTATTAAACACAAAAATGTCTTGTTAATTTCCTTTAGAAGCACCCCTCTAGAGAAGAATTCTTTTACTACATTTTTAGTAAAAGTACTTATAATAGACCATGTTTTTTGGTAGAAAAGGTAGTTTAGTCCATCAGGACCAGGGGCCTTCGTGCCTCCCATCTGAAAAACAACTTCCTCTATTTCCTTGTCTTCCATTGGTTTGATAAGCATGTTGTAGTCCAATGGGTTTATTGTTATCAGATTGAATTCATGTAAGTCGGTAGTTGATGTAGAAGCAGAATGTGGAGTTCCAAACAAATTTCTGAAGTAGTTAACAACCTCAGCCCTGATATCCTGTAGATGTTGAAGGGTTCGCCCATTTTAAGATGTAATAGATGATATTCTGTTGGTGTTTTTGTGAGCGAGAATGGAGTTAAAAAAAGAACTTGAAACATTTATCGCCTTTCTTTAGCCAATGGATCCAAGATCACTGCTACAAAAGAGAGTTGTGACGGCTGACTGAAAGCATATAATTCGATAGAGTTGCTTTTTCTTTATCAAGAAGTGATGGATCCTGTGGAGAAAGAGCAAGGAGTTGTTGGGTATCACTGAGATCAGTCCTAGCTTTCAATAACGCATCTTCAGTGGACCACCTGGTAGCATGTAGAGCTTTAAGTTCTTGCTTGATGATGAACTGTTTGGTGCCCTCAAAAAATCATAATGCACCTGTTTTTACAAGCATCAGTGTAGCCAGGTAAATGGATCAAGTAGTTGTTGAAGCGAAAAGGATGGTAGCAGGTGTCCTTTTGGAAGAGATTCATAACTTTAATAGGGGTGTGGTCAGAGAAGAGAGGATCCTGGAATATGGCAAAACTGTTGGGAAACTGAACAAGCCATTGAGCACTAACTAACGCTCTATCGAGCTTCTTTTGAATGTACCAATGGGTGGATTGCTTGTTGGACCAAGTGAATTTGTAGGCAATAGAGTTCAGGTGTATAACTGCTATTGTATCTGCACATTGCTTAAAATCAGTAGAGTAGTTTCAAAGGTTACAGTTGCAATTCTCATGGGCTTCAGACCAATGTAAGATGGAGTTGAAGTAGCACAAAGTAACCATGGTAGGCTGGAGGCTCAACTGATGTCAATAAGATTACTCCAAAGAGTGGATCGTTGGAAGGAAAAGTTGTTGGCGTAGATGCAGGAGACCAGAATGTTAGTGTTTTCCTGCAAAAAAGAAACTTAGATGCATAAGTTGATCAGTATAGTTGAGGAGCTCCAACCGAATTGCATCAAGCCTATAGCATAGGACATGATGCAAATGATTAGAAATATGCTGCCAGCCATGTCCCAAAATAGAGTGTCGACTAAAATTTACTAATTTTATTTTGGTTTCAAATAATCCTACAAGTAGAGGCTTCTCCCTTTTGACAAAATCCCTTAAAGCACCTTGGTTTGAAAGGCAATTCATTCCTCGGACGTTCCACATTATGATGGATATATTAAGAGAGTTTGTTTTTGGTTGCTCCATTGAGATTTGCGTCTTTCAGTTGTTTGGAATGGCAGACTCGATTATTTTGGTGAAGTATCAATATCATTTCGAGATAGAGGACTGGGTGATTGAGCTTCTGTTTATGTAGAATTGCTTACAAAGTGGGTATCGGATGAACATGGTAATTCATTTGTTTTACTAGCTAAGGCATGGTTGGTTAGTTCAGGGGAAAAGGGTTGTCCAACTTTTGGGGTTGCAGGTGGTTGTTGAACGTGAGAAGGTGCTTGTTCGTTGACAAGTGACTTAATAGGTGAGTGAAAAATAGCATTACGAGCATTCTCAGAAGCAAGAATATTTTCATGTTCCTTTGCAGAAAGGTTAGGCGTATCATCACGAGCAAGCATGTTTCCATTAGCTCATAATAGCTACCAGTTTGGAAGGTTTTCCCTATGGCTTTCCAAACTTTCCCCTGGCGTTTGGGGAGAGGTTTCCACTGGTAAGAGACTTCAACACTATCCTCCCATAAATTATGTCCTTCACCAAGCCTCATGACAGGGATTTCGATGGGCAGCTCCTTGGAGATATCCACGCTAATACAAATGCGGGCATAGCCCACCCGCTTCTTCATAGCAGTATTTTCGTCAACACATAAGGCCTTACCGATAAAACTAGCAAGAGCACTCAATCCTTTGGTGGTCCAGTATTCAAGAGGGATATTGTATAGGTAAATCATATAGGAATGTTTTGCATCTTGATAGATTCAAGTTTCAAGCACGATTGCTAGAGTTGCAAGAACAATGGTTGGTTACCCACATGCCAAGGGCTCTCCTATAGGATTTTTTAAGCTTGGGAGGCGGATTTGAATGAGAACAAAATGAGGGTGTCCTCAGTGAGAAGTACATTGACTAGTTCTTTGCCATTCCTAAAATAATGAGCCCATTTGTGTACGATTGAGAAGGGGGGACGTTAATCAAAGGAGTCCAAATCTTCTGTCTAATATTATGGTGTCTTATTGTGTCCAATAAATCTCAGCCATTCATTTATGTGAGTCCCGCGTAGGGCCCGCAAAATAAATGGCTGAAATTTTATAAGACAGAATAAAACAGAGCAAAACTGGACAAAAGATCTGGACTCTAATCAAAGAAGCAACCAACGAAGGTGGCTTCCCAACAGCGAGCTCCTTCTTCAAGAATTTCAATCTCTGGATAGACTATTAGTTTGCCATCGATTTTGTGAGAGGTTGAAAGGTCAGGCTCGAGGTATGGTGATTGCCAACAACCTGTTTCCAACTCTTCCGAGGAGTAGGGGCTGCAGGTAGTTAGTTTGGTGGTGGAAGACTCAATTTGAGGTTGAGTAGGGAAGGAAGGAGAGGCGAGGAGGGTAAAGTTGGGAATTCATCTTAGCAAGAGACAACCAAGGTCGGCATACTCAGAGATAAGCTATTATCATATGCCATTAAAAATATTTTTAACAAATAGTTAATATTATTATGGCAAATAACATAAAAGAGCCCATGTGATATACTTAATTATTCATCTTAGCCCTTGTGTTTTTAATTCGTTAACCCTAGCCCCTGTGTTTTGTAATCTCATTCAAGATGTCCATTTGAGTTTTTTCGGACAAAATTACCCTTGGATTACCCAGTATACGGTAATCCAAAAAAATCTATATTCAAATAATTCAAGGGTAATTTTGTCCGAAAAATTTCAAATGGGCATCTTGAATGAAATTGCAAAACACGGGAGCTAGAGTTAACGAATTAAAAACACAAGGGCTAAAATGAATAATCAAGTATATCACATGGGCTCTTTTATATTATTTGTCATATTATTATTATTCAAATCAATTAATATAGTTTACTATAAAATAATCGTCGATTAAATCAGCTAATATAATTTGATAATTGTCAAACAAACCAAATTCTTAAAATTTAATGCCTATAATTTTTTAGCTTAACTCGGGTAACATGTAGTGGATCAGTACAGGTTACTCCGTATTTAGTCCACGTAAATCATACCCAAGAAGTAGAACAAAGCCATAAATGCCAACTCCTCTATTCTTATTTCTTACAACACCGCACGAAAATTTTAGGTAAAGACAGCTATGGCTTTACTCGATTCTCGTCCCACCATCCAATTCTGTCGTAAGCCAACTTCCTTTGTCTTTGTTTTCCTTATATATTCTTCTCTTTTCCTTCACTTTCTTGGCCCTCCTCATCCAATCATCCCAAACAATTAAGAAAAAATTGATATCGATTAGAAAAGGAAAAAGAGAAAGAGGGCGCGTTACTAACCTCTCTACCGCTTCTACTCCATGTTAATCTGATCGGAGATCAGGAAGAATTGGTGCCTAATCATGTGTCCGTAATAATTATTATTACAAGTGACAACATTGTACATGATCATCGATCTGGGCTCGAAATTCTCGGACATGGAGGTGCAGCGGTTAAGAGATTTGATGTTTCTATGGTCTGGGATCCAAAGTAACCGTGTGGCTCTTGTGGGTGGAAACCACACTGCTGCTAGGTTTTGCACTCGCTAACTCTTTTCCCTTGAACGTTCTTCTCTATCTCTTACCCTGATCATCTACCAGAGCCTTTCTACAAGATTCCTTTCTGTTTTTTTTTTTCTTTCTGCTTTTGATGATATATTTAGGACTCAATTCTATGGCATTCAAGCGTATGGACGACTTTCAACAGAAACCCTTCAAGCAACGCAAGCTCTTGGTCTTGCATGCCAATTTCGTGGATCATTTGGATGATGAGAAGTTGATCGATTATTCCTGGATTTTAACGCTTGTCGCTCGTGCCATGCTTTTGGCGTTGGTTTTTGTTTCCTTACCAAGGATAAAAAACCTTTTTGGTGCTTCTCAATCTCAAGCCTTAATTGAACCCTATAATGACTTTTCTGTCAACTTTTCCTTGGTCTTGCATGATTTAACAAATGAAGGCCTGTTTAAAGGTGGTGGTAAAGCCATTTTCGTAAGCAACGGAGATGGAGATAAAAGTGACATCTACACTTTTGGCATTCTAACCGACACCGAGACGGATCATGTCTCTGTTACTGATTCTCATCGTCAAACCATGATTCCTGACGAATCCTTCGACTTCGCATTCAGCTATAGCTATCACAGTGCCCCAGAATTCATCGACAGGACACTAAAAGTTGGCGGGATTGCGATTGTTCAACTCAGTGACAATCCTTCGTTTCCATTCAACAAGCCATCCAATTACAAAATAATCTATCTGAGGAGATTTCAGTCCACAGTCTTGGCTATGAGGAAAACGAGCTTGGGAAAAACCAGGTCCACCACACAACGACGTCTCCTTGACTATTCCACAGAGGCACGAAAGCAAGCACTGAACAAGCTCGAAGATGTACTCCTCGAACCACCAAGAGCAGCTTCAGGAAAATCAACAAGATACCTGAAAAGAACCAAGTATCTGCCAGATTTAATGGATGATTCCCTCGAAAGTTATCCCCGTCGCTTGTTCATTGACGTGGGGTTGCCAGAAAAGGAAGGACGAAGCGTTCCAGGGTGGTTCGAGAAGCACTATCCAACAAGGAACATGGATTTTGAGGTGTATAAGGTGGAGATTGCCACAGAAGAATCATTGTCAGCGCAGGTAGAAGAGGTTCAAATGTCAGACTGGCTGAGGAAGAATGTAAAAGAAGAGGATTATGTGGTGGTGAAAGCAGAGGCGGAGGTTGTGGAAGAGATGGTGAAGAGTAAAGCAAGCAAACTGGTTGATGAACTGTTCTTGGAATGCAAGCCAAAAGGGAGGAGTAATGGAAGCAAAAGGGCATATTGGGAGTGCTTGGCTTTGTATGGAAGGTTAAGAGATGAAGGTGTTGCGGTGCACCAATGGTGGGGTTGATCAAGAAGATGAAAAGGAACGCTCCTTTTCATTGTACACTCAAACTTATGTAACACGTTCTTTTGTCTTTTTCTTTTCGGTTATTTGTATCTAAATTGGTGTAAGAAAGTTTAAAGATGAGCGGGTGGAACTGTGGTGAATACCTGTTTTAGAAGAGGATTTTTGGGGCGGTTCTGTTGTTAGGAACCCAACTATGTTGCTCAAATGCTTCATCACCTGGACATCTTCAGATGCATTAATGCAAAGTCAGACCAAATTTCTTGAATATTCACCTGTTCTTTTGCACCTGAATCATTTTTCAATTGTTGGGCATAAGGAGTAAAAGAACGCTCAACTATAGTATTGTAAAGTGCAAAGATGCCTCCACCAAAATTATGCAATAAAGTTCATATTGATATAACGTTTAATTGCTCCTTTTGTTTTCATCATTCTCATTCAGATATGCGAAGGCAATATCTTCTGGAACATGATAATCAGAGGAAGCAAAGTAAAGCCCATTATGGTATTTCCATCCATCATAGAGGAAAACTGGAGTGATGATAATGCCTCAATAAAATTGTGTTATTCTTCTGGGGTATTTTCAAAGACAAGAATGACTATGAAGCACCAGCAAAAGTGTGAATGAGGAAAGAAAATATTTCATACATCAAAACCAATACAATGCTATGCAAAGTTTATAAGAAAATAAAGGGAAAACATACAGTTTACAAATCACAACAACACATTTATCTACAAGAAGACAAGCCCAGTAAGAATAACACCCGCACCCAAGCCTTTCCTCCAAACCTATACGTACCAAAGATTAAGCCACTGGATAGTTGATCAAGCACCAAAAACTGCGCCTGAGCACCAAATTTACCAAAAATAAGAGGATGGCATCAAGCATCAAGCATCAACATTAGATAGAAAACAAGTGAAACACTGCTAATCCTTAGCAGTAAATCAAAGATTACAAGGTTTCAGATCATTAAGACTTTTTCAATACCACATCTTACCTCTGTCTTCATACATTCCTACAGAAATACTAAAGAATGGCATTCGACCAATGGAAAGCACCACAAACTGTAGTTTCCTATTGTGTATCATAAAAAAAACTACGGGATAAGGTTCCGAGACAGCATTTGCGCAAGTAAATAATTAACTTTTTAGTTAATCTATTGGCTTAAGCACTCTATACCCCTATCCCTTGTATTCATGAAGACATTGACGCCATGATTACAAAGAATGATCACTAAAAGTAAGCTGACTAGCACTGGGATATCAATGAATAGAGAGGCAAAAGAGATTGATTTATGCATTTGTGCTTCTCACATTAACCAATTTTGTGAAGAACCCAATATACTCATCTCTGAAAGTATCTGCTTCCATGTCACACACAAAAACTCACAGAGGTACTAGTTTAGATTACCCAAGTACAGATCAAGAATAAAGTCAACGTTGGGGCAACAAGTTTGCCAGTTTACAACGGATCAATAAAATATCAAGTTGCACGAATTCAATAGCACCAACATTACACCTTTATTGCCAAAAAGAAAGGCATTGACGCCTGGAGAGGGTGATGGTTGTATTGACATTAAGGAGCAGTCTGCAACATAACATAGTAGAAGGATTTTGAACAAGAAATATAAAGCCGTACAGAAACAAACAGCAGCTCAACCCTTGAAACGCAAGATAATAAATGGAGAACACACCTTACTCCCTTTACGATGAAGTGCCTTTGCCCTTGACTATGATGACTGGGCATTGTGCATGATTAGTAACATAATTGCTGACACTTCCCAAAAACATCCTGTTCAATATGCATATTTTTTTCCACAGTTAGCAAAAAGAGAGCCTTCATTTATATATTATCATACCCTATGTTAAATTTCTCAAACAAGACCCCAGAATAGACACCAATGGTTTTAATATGCTCTCAAGACTTTCCCTTGATGACTCTGGTCCACCAGTCCCTCTAGCTTATTGCTTTTCCAATGAAGCAAAATCTTCAGTAAATTAAAGAACCCTATATGCTAAGTGACCATATAATAACCACTAGGATTTCTGTCTTCCAAACCAGAACCAAACGGAATGTTCAGGTTCAATGGAGAACATAACATGTAGTATGACATACACCAACTTGAGAAAAAAAGTTTACAAGAAAAGCTATGAAGATATCACAGGTAAGTCCATTAATATGGAAAAGATATATAAATGCATCTATTCCCAAAATGATTCCATTATCCACTGATCGTAAAACATTCAAATAGTTGTCCTTTTTCAGGTCATTGTTACAAATACAATAGATAATTAACTGAGAGACTTTACTAGGGATGCTTATGAGAGATGAAATAAAAAATTCACATTATTTCCCATAAGCCTAGACATTTGCCCCTTTTGTGCCTCTATCAACAGCTCCCTTTAACTTCAAATCCAATTTTAAGGATAAAAAATACCTAAAATAGTGAAATTATCCGAACTTATAAGGGGACTTATACAAGCTAAGTTGTTGGAATAATGAGAAACCTTGGTAATGAAATGTGATTCACATATTATGCAGAAGACAAACAATACCCAAGGTTAATGCTGCTCTATCACCACATAGCAATGAACAGAAATATCTTGTAGTTGAAATTGCGTTTAAGCATGGACCTTACCTTTTTATGGGACCAAAAGCACGATTACCCATCACAACCAGATCAGCACAGGAACTTTCAACAACTTCACAAATCTTATCCTTCGGATCCCCTACAACCACGTGTGTTTTGACGTTCATCTAACCACAAAATTCGAACTCCAAAAATAAGTTAAAAGATAAAGCATGTTCCCACAACTAATGCTAAACAAAACAGCCAATAAATGCTTAATATCACAATAAGAAGCCAAGAATCATGATTCAGTCAGGTTTGGGAAATTGATTATGTTCATAAAAGGAAACACCGACTTTCATCCGAATCCAATCCACAAGCGCAACAGACGGTTAAAAGCACTGAAGATCATCCAATAACGGCGATCACAACGAGAGGCCATCAGACGTTGCAGTGATTAAAAATAAAAGCCAGTCGTAACTAAAACTATATACACGTAATAAAAAAGAAAACAACTTTAAACAAGTGAATCAGTAAGAAGGACTTCACGTTCTTTTCGCGGCAAATCTCCAAAGCGTGACACAACACTGCTTCAGTAATACGCCTCTGGTGCGCCTCGATCGCTGCCGTGAAGGCCGGAACCTCCAAATCAGCTTCAGTTCACAACAGAAAACCGCCGTTCAGTAACTACATGAACTTCGAAGCAAGTCAAACAGCGCTTACTAGAGCTAAGAACGTTAATAGTCATGAGACTCAACTGGGACCGCCGAAGGGGATGACGCCGGGGTTGAGACCAGTCGTGATGGACGGCGGAGATTGGACGTGGAGGATGGTGAAGGTGCCGGGAGGACTAGATCGGAGCTTCAGATTGTCTAGAGCCCATCGGAGGGCGTGCATGCTCTCCTCGCTGCCGTCGACGGTCACGATCACGTTGCCGAGATCGGAAGACATGATTTGATTTTGATTGTTGACTTTTTGACTTTTGGAGCTTTTTAGGACAGTTGATTTAAGAGTGTTAGATTCCCTTCCACTTTTCTAAATTTGGCGGCCGAAGCGGAAAGAAAAGTAAATATTTTGATTAATTATATCGAAATAAATAATTATATATATTTTTTAAAACGTCATATAAGCTGTTCGGTCAAGCACTCAAGCTTGATTCTTCTTATTTCGTTTTTTCGCCATCTCCAACCATTACGCCAAATTTAGGGTAAGGTGAAATATTCTTAAAAATTTTTTATCTTAAATTTCGTGTTATTTTAACCATTTTATACTAAAAATTTTTCAAAAAATATATCATAATAATTTAGTAATTAACTAAATTAATTTATATTTATATAACCATAATAATTTAATTATTAATTAAATTAATTTATATTTATACAATATTTTATTTATTTAAAATAAAAATAAAATTATTATTCTAATTAATATATTTTTATATTAAATTAATATTATTTACAAAATATATTTAATATTATTGCAATAACAAATTAATATCATACACAAATATAAACTGATTAAAATTTCTCATTTAACCTCTAATCATTTGAATTTACATATCATTCCTACAAATGTTCAATTAGTGCTTTACGAAATTCATAATGAGCTTCTTTATTTTTAATTTGCCTATGTCTAGTAAGGAATTCTTGAAATATGACTATATCATCTCTATTGATGTTAATTTTAGAAACTGATGTTTCGCTCCAATCTCTATTGAAATGGGGATGACCTTTCAAATTATGAATTATTTATGTTAAATTAATATTTCAAGTGCTTTAGTTTTACTTTTAAGTTATTTGTTGTAATTTTAATTTAAATATAATATTGAGTCTAATTTTCGTTGTAATTTATTTAAGTTTGGTTGTAATTTTAAATATTTTTGTTGAGTTTTAATTATTAAAATCAATGGTGTGGTTTAAATTTATGTACTTTTTAATTTCAATTTGACTTTTTGTTCTTAACATATTTTATTAATGAATTTATAACACTTATAAATAAAAATTAAAAATAAAAATTAAAAATAAATTTAATATTATATTCAATATTAATCTCGTTTTAAATATCTCAATGAGATTTTTGTAATGATA
This sequence comes from Erythroxylum orinocense, assembly GCA_025531955.1. Classification (NCBI taxonomy): domain Eukaryota; kingdom Viridiplantae; phylum Streptophyta; class Magnoliopsida; order Malpighiales; family Erythroxylaceae; genus Erythroxylum; species Erythroxylum orinocense. The sequence continues at coordinate 10,444 of JANZLX010000135.1, forward strand.
TATTTTGTGTAAAGTAATAAATATGTTAAATTTAATTATTTAGTAAATTGTGTAAATAAATCAATTTGTGAAAATGATATAAAAGGAAAATGTGAAAGAGTAAAGGGATAAAGTTGTCTTTTTGTATCATTGATGTAATGAATAGTAACACACTAAATTTAGTGTATTATTATTCATTATACCATTTTAACATGTACTTTTAGTACCTTGGTTGGAGTGGAGATGGCCTTATATATTAAAAGAATAGACAATTCCTCAAAAATCAGATGTGTTATGTAATCATAATATAAAATCAACCGCTTTGTATTTATTTTATATTTATTTATTCATTCTCAAACTTATCAATCAAATAGTTATTGGTTCATTTTCAAACTCATCAACTAAACAATCCTTATATATCATGCAGCGTTAATTGTAATACCAGTTTTAAAATGCATAGTTGTTATAAATTTTAGCTAATAAGCAACTAGATTATTTTAGAGCCAGAATCTTTTGTCTATTTTATCTTGTTCTTATACTATTTTATAAATCTCAGTCGTCTATTTATATGAGTTTCGTATGAATCCCGCATAAATTAATGGCTGAGATTCATAAGACAGAGTAGTAACAAAGTAAAATAAGCAGATCCAATATTTTAAACTTGGACGAGAGAAGTAGGGTTTTTCTGTCCACTTTTATTGTGTCTAGGTATATCTGATGTTTAAAAAAAAGGTCATTTTGGCCATTTGGTAAAATTGGATATTCACAAAACTCATGTCTAATGGTTAAAATGATGTCTTTTTGAACATTAAATAAAATAAAATTAGATATAATCTAGACCTAATTAGAAATAACTTAAAGTTAGATTATATAAACATAATTAACTTTATCCCGTGAAATTTATAAACATGCGTTAAATTCACATAACCATTAAACATCAGCTAATAATATGTTGTTAGTTAAATACTCATAATATGATGCTTCCAATTCTGACTGTTGCATATTTATGTTATAGGTAACAACACAAACTTAGATTGAATTGTGTTTTTGTTGGCCATACAAATTACTAGTGCGATATCGATACAAAATACACAAAAAGAGTAATGACACAAAATGGCTAACAATAAAAAATTATGGATGAGAGTGACAAAATCTTCATTTACCACCTAAGTCGGTCCAAAGCTCAATATAACAAATATAAATAACATTATTTTTAAAATAAACATTAAAATTTAAAAAATTTAGGCTTGATCCAAGTTCGATTAAACTTCGAACTACCTAAATCCAATTAGGCATGAGTAGGGACGGAGTTATATGTGGGCTCATGATACACTGAGCCCCCAATATTTAAAAAAATTAAATATTTTTATTTTTAATATATATATATATATACAAGGTCAGAATTATTTAGAGCCCAGTATATTTTTTTAATATATATATATATATATACAAGGTCGGAATTATTTAGAGCTTATTGATGCACTGGGCCCCTATAAAATTTTAAAAAAATAAATATTTGAACCTTTCTATCTTAAATTTTCAATAGGCATGAGTCTTACTCAACTCAATATTATCCTTACACATCTATCAAAATGCGTACATCAAGGTTCATAGATAAGGTTGATTGCATTATAGAGTTTGGATGACAAATAAACTAGGTAATAACAAATAATTATAGGTGAAGGTAATGAAAAAAAAACCCTTATTTGAGGTTCCTGATTGAGTTTTTGGTTTACTAACGAAATTGTAATTTTTTGTTCAAGTATTTTAAATAGCAATTATTGTAAAATGAAAAATAAAAATCATTAAAGTGTTGTCAGCATCCAATTAGCCATTTTGATTCAGTTGGTTGGTGTGTCAAATGTCCGTGGCAAACATTGTTATCACGCCCTTTTAAGATAAACACGACAAAGTTGGACTTCCAGATGTAAATTTTACATTTTGTGAATGTTAAGGAGAAAATGATACCAAAGATAAGACAACAATTATGTTGGACTGGTTACTCAGTTATGCGGAACAGTTGGATCTTAGGCTTATTTATTTAGATACTACACTTAGGGGGTGCTTGTTTGGAGGTAATGGGAAAAAAATTATAGGTATGGAATGAAAATTTCTGTTTGGTATCAATAAGGGTAATACTTTCATTCCCTCATTTTCAGCAATACTTCATACCTGTGGATTACTAGAGGAATGAGATTCATTGTTGGCTATACTCTATTCACATTCCTTACTATATTCATTCCTATTCTTATTCTCATTCTCTTCTGTGAACCAAGCGCCCCCTTAGTAAGTGTCATTTTGTCCTTTTGAAGGATACCTCAAAAATTAGTTTCTCTTGACTCATTTTATAATCTATTTTTCTCCATTTTATATGTAAAAAAAGAAACAGAAGGTTAGTTTGCTATTATAAGCAACCGAAATGGTTTTATTTAAGTTACGATGACGAAAAGACGAATCACTGAAAATGATATCTTTCAAATATGCAATAAATAAATTGTTTAACGGAGAATATAAAAGATAATATCTCAATGTTTATGATTGTGATTCCACTCCTGGTCCCCTTCACAATCGAAACAAGCAATAGGTTACGATGACTGATCGGGATTAGCTGGGGTTTTGTGTACGGTCGTTTGGTGATCGTCGTGGCTCTCATGATTGAAACAGGACCTATGTATGGTTGTTAGTGATCAGCTTGTCACTGGTTGCGCCAGCTGGTCTATGGTTCGTTTTCTGGGGGCATATTTTGCGCCTAAATAGCTTGAAATGCGATTCTATGTCGCTACTTTTCCATGTCCCACAGATACCATATTCGTGTACGGTCTAATGTTCCTTTTAACCATAGAAAAATTTTGAAATTATCATTTTTGGAATATATATTAAATAAGCTTTTGACAACACATAATAGCTCATAAATTGTTAATTTTAGACAAATTATCATTTTTGGAATATATATTAAATAAGCTTTTGACAACAGATAATAGTTCATAAATTGTTAATTTTAGACAAATTATCTTATAAATTAATAACTTAAATTCAAATTATTATTTAAATTTGTATTACTTTACGTTCTTATTTAATAAGTATATGCATATTTTTCATCTAAAAGCACTTTTGGTGCATTTAGATAGCTTAGATTTTAAACTTTGATTATAATGTTATTTTTCTTTGGGTATTATTGGTCATATATAAATTACAATAATTCTTGGATCAAATTAAGATAAAAAGTTTGATTTTAAGTTTTTCATTTAAATATAAAATAAATTTTAACGATTTTGAGTGTTTAAAATATTTAAAATAAGTATTAAAAGATAAAAGTTTAAATAATTAAAATCTTTATTTTTTATTTATTATGATAATATTTACCTGACAGAAATTTAATATTTTTATTAATAGATCTATATTACATGATGATTTATTTTTTATTTTTATTTTTAAAAATAAAATCATTATAATTTTCTTTGTTTTTATGGATATCACAATTAGGGGTGTGCATCCGGCCCCAATTACCCAAAATTTTTTTTGCCTTACCCGGCCCGAATCCGAACTTTCAATTACCCAACTTACCCGACCCGATTTACTAGAATTATTTATTTACCTGACCCGATTTACCCGAATTACCCTAATTACCGTATTTAAAAAAAAATTTAAAACCTAATTCGGATAATCGGGTCGGCCCGAATTTTTTTCCCTTACCCATCCCGGCTCGAAAATAATTCGGGTAACATCCAGGCCGACCCGAATTACCCAAACTTTAGAATTTTCTTATCCAAATTAATTCGAGCCGGGCCGGGTAATCGAGCCAGCCCGAATAATACTCACCCCTAATCACAATCCATAATCTTCTTCTCCTTCTTCATTTGAATTTTTAAATTTTTTATACCGTTTTCTCAAACTCTTGGTATGATTGGGACTTACCAGCAAAGCCTACTAGTACTAGACGTCTGAGTTTCTGGTTGGGATAACTTTTGGTGCCTGTCCTTTGAATAATGCATGACAAGAAAAGTAAGAAACAAACAACTGCAAGCTACTTGATTCTCTTTTATTACCAAACAATTAGCTCTATCTTAAGCTTTCAGGATCCTACAAATTGATGCGTATGGCGTATTGTGTGGACAAACATGAAATATCTGAGCCCTAGACTAACACTTACCTAAGTTTCTACCCACTTGCTAAGTAATTTCTTGCTTTACGCATCTCTGCCACAGTACATCCATTCTTTTCAGGACTACTTATAATTTTTCAGATCTTATTTCAAAGTTAAAAAACAAATAATCCTCCTGTTTACAGTCAAATTAGGCGGCGACTTCCCAGGGAAAATGCTTCGTACGTTCCGATACAAGATTTTCCATTGGATTTACGTCATCCCACACCTTCAACATGTTCTAGCTTTACGATTTTCATTGGTTGGGTTTGTACTTCTGCTTCGTACCATTCGTAGGTGTAGATGTTGGGTTGTGCAATACGCATGGTTGGTCCAACTTCCAACTTATCGACTACGTTAAAGAAGAAAAACCTTCATGGGAGTTGGCTCAAGTGCAAAATTTTCGGCACTAGGAAGACTAGGGTTGACTTGAAATTACTAAATTTAATTTAATTAATCAAATTTAAACTTTTTAATTTTAAATTTTTATTGTCTTAATCTCACATTATTCAAGAATTAAAATTATCAAATTAAATAATGTTACTTTAAAATTTAAAAACTATCAAATTTAGTTCGAATCTAATCAAGCTTCGAATTTGGTATAACCTCGAATCTAAGGTTCGAACCTTATCTAGCCTATTTTTCTATTTTAAAATTTATTAGTTAGTATTTATATCAAATTTATTGCTTAGAATAAAGCCTTATTATGCAATAAAATAACTTATATATTTTATTTTAGTTAAATAACGTAATTCTACAAATGAAACATATGATTTTTTCCAATTATAATTATATCCGTACAAATTTGGTCTGGGGTTTGAACTTTAATAATTAATTTATAATTTGAATATTACTTTGATAAATGATTAAATAAATTATTTATATTTTCTATGAATGATAATTTAGAATATGAGCTTATAAAACAAACTTAACTGGAAACTTCTATAATAAGTTAAGTATGATTTCAAAATAATATTAATTTTATAAATTAGGTTCGATATGCTTAAAGACTTATTAAATAATTATACTATACTTTAATTAAACCCACTCAAATCCAACTCTTGCACCTGATTGGATCGAACTTAATATTCCCTAGTCACATGGCACAATAATTAAGAAGGGGTAAGCCAACCTTAGCTCCGTCCATCCGGTCCCTTTGTGCCAGAATGTCAATGTGTGGATAATTTTTAAGCGTACAACTTTGACTCCTGGATCCCAGACGCATGCTATAACGTGAAGTCGGTTTCAGAGAAGCAAGGATTAAGCCCCCTTGGTGGAGCAGGGTACGGGGTCGAAAGAGTTTGTGTTTGAATTTCTCGACCAAGTTTACTGTACTAGTGCAGAATATTCGATTAATATAATTTACATACTATTGCGTCAATTTAAAAATTTATTCAACGCGCATATAAAAAATTGTAATTGTGTTGGTAGAGTGGGGTATGGGATTAAAAGGGTTTGTGCTTGAATTCTTCGATCGAGCCTATTATACAGAGTTTGTTTAGCGAAGAATATTAAATTGACATGATTTACAGACTATTGCATCAATTTGAAAATTTACTCAATTTGTATCAAAAAAATTGTGACTGTGTTGGTGGAGTAGGGTATGGGGTCAAAAG
>JANZLX010000135.1:16189-28058 GCA_025531955.1 Erythroxylum orinocense
TTGTATAAAATTTGCCTAACGTAAAATAGTCGATTGATATAATTTACAGACTATTGCATCAATTTAAAATTTTACTTAATGCACATCTAAAAAATTGTGACTGCGAGTTTCTTAAAAAAAAAGTAAAAAGTAAAGGATGACACTAATTATAAGTTAATGTTGATGTGTGAGATTGTTTTTAGAATCATAATTAACAGCAAATCAAGCATTTTCTAATTACCGACACAAAGCAAAATCCAAGCCCATGATATGTATCTTATTAAAACATCTGATCTGGTTCCATTGATCTCATGAATAGTATGATTGGTGTCATCAATACTCTCTCTCTCTCTCTCCACGCTGAAAACAGTCAGAAACCGAGAGACGTCATGCGACTTGCAACTACTTTTCTAGTCCAACCTTAACAAGGAAGGTGTTTACAGGGGGAATCAACGCCGTGAAATCACACAGAAAGTGGTAGTTATCATCATCAACAAACAACCACATCAAATCTCGACCGTCGGATCTTCTCCCCAAGCCGAACCCAACCATCACATCGTATGCACTGTCAGTCAATCGTTCAATTCGGAATCTTGTACAGTAACGAACGATGTCGTTAAATTTGATAAAAATGAATGAAGGATATTCCGAAATTTATCAAAAAATATAATAAAAATATATATTAAAATATAAGTTGCATCTTTAGTCCGTTAAATTTTACACGGAAAGGATTAGAATAAGAAACAGAACCGTTTGTTGCAACCGGCCGGACCGAGGTGTGGGTGGGGACCAGCAGTCCGAGTGCTTGACGAGAAACGAATTCACTTTTAAGAGGTGCATGAAAGCAAAATTCCTTTCCCTCGTCCATGAAATTTCTTATAAAAAAATTAATTAAAAATATACCCTGGCCGTTCTCCTTCTGTTGTAAAATTCATATTCCCACTCTCTCTCCCAAACACCCCTAAACTCTCGATCTAATTGTTCGAAAATCAAAGGAGCTTAAAAAAATCCACTCCGATTCCTACTGTTTCACTCTCTCTCCTCGGCGATTATTTGGCATTTTCTTGTTTCTGAGCCACATTCCGTTGTCTATTTCTTCTCCAGTCTCCACCGTCAGAGAGCTTTGATAGCTGGAATTTTGCGCGCGCTATCGCTGCAGTAGACCTCGGTGCCGCCTCGCCCATGTGTGGCGGTGAGAATAGGAATCAAGGGATTGTGAATTTCTCTGGATGTCGTTTTAGATACGGCCTTATAAATGCATGTGACCGGGGTCCTTGTGGTGTGCGTGGCTTTTCCGTTAGTCTTTTTGGTGCTCCGTCGTAAATGGCGATTTTCTGTCGCTAAGCAGGAGGAGATCAGGCGGTTGTTGGTTTTGGCGTCGGAGGAGACTGCTAGGGCGGAGTTGGAGGCCACGGTTTCTTACACCCCCGCCGCAATCGCCACCACTCTGCCGCTTGTTATGAACAGCTATCATTGCGCTGTTTGTTATTGCCCTACCACTACCCGGTGTGCGCAGTGTAAAGCGGTTAGATATTGGTATGCTATGTTCAATTCATTTCTTCCTTTTTAATCGTTTAGTTTTGTTTGCTTGGGTTTTACTTGAATGTGGGTGGTGAATTTGGAATTTGTATTGGAAGTTAAATGTTGATAGTTTGTAGAATTATAGAAAAAACTGTTAGGATTCTGAACAGTGGTTTTGGGGGAATTATTCGTTACTTCGCATTATTTGGGGTAAACAGTGGATGGAAAGTAAAGTTTGCAATCTGGGAATCAACTTCATTGATCAGAATTCAGAAGAACTTCAACACTGGTTATCTTTTTATAGTTAAAGATTTTCTTATCTGGTTGGTGTTATTGAATATGGATAAACAAAAATGTTGGATTTGAAATTTACGAATTTTAGTTGAAAAGAATTAAAAAAAAAATGGTGGATGTGAATTTTACAAGGAAAATTAAAGGGTTTCCCCTTGTTCACTAATTTTTTCAGGGTGTCAGCAGTGTATGTTTTTTATTTGAGGTGTTGGTACTAAATAATTGTGGTGTTGTTGATTATCATGATCTGGTTGTGCATGAATTAAAATAGTTGTAATTTGACATCTTAGAAAGAAAAGAAATTTTATAAATTAAGGCTCTTTAGGATTTCAATTCTCTCTAAATGTTCACACCTATGGTTAGTGAGACCAATGATTTCTGAGTGACTGGATTAGTTTTTGCTACTTTTGTTTATTTGAGCAGGCTTCTGGCCTTTTCCATTTTGATGTTTGGTATCGATGTTTATTTGCCACAGTTCCGGTAAGTGTCAAATAATCCACTGGAGACAAGGTCATAAGGAAGAATGCCGTCCTCGTGATATCTCATTCAGTACTAGCAACAATGTGAGCAATTCTGGGGACAGGATTTCAAAACCAGAGCAATGTATTATTGATGACAGCATATATGAGAATGCAAACATCAGACCACCCCATTCAAAACCACCATTTCCAGATTTCAGTGTGAAGGATGATGACAATGATGTTAAAGCTCCTTCAGTTGCTGATACAGATGGAGCATGTTCTGCATCTGAATCCTCAGGCACCTCTTTTTCTGGATTCTCTTCTTCTTCTCGTGGTGGTGAATCGTCTGATGATATTTCAGTTGGTGAGAGTGTCAGTTCGAGTGAACCTGAGGATTCAGGAAAGAGATCAGCTGATGTTTCTCCTGACATTCAAGACAAAGTGGATCAAACCAAGCCATCATCTCCAAAATTTACCAGCTTGGTTGATTCTTTGGATGGTACCAGCAAATTGAGTAAGCTACATAATTGTAGATCTGATGATGATTATGAGGATAGTCTGTCTGCAACTTCAGCTCCTTTGAGTCAGAGTACCATTCCTGTGGTCAGAGGTTCTATAAAACCACAGAATTTTTCAGACTTCTGGGGGAGAGCCCTTGACTCTGTTTTATCCAGCAGCAATGCACAAGATGATTCTTCCCTGCTCAGCGGCAATCGAGCTATGAAATTATCTCATTATGAATCATCTCTCCAGTTTAAGTTCAATTTATCTGGAAGTGTTGATCATATCTCGACAGTAGAAAGCTCCACGGCAAAGGTTACATCCAATGATTCACACGAGACTGCTGTCGGTAAACCAGTTAATAGATTATCTTCTTCAGTGAAAAGTGGTGTTGATGAGATAAAGGTCAGGAGTTCTCCTTCTGTTAGTTCTGAGGGCTCTGATTGTAGGGATAATAAAACTAGCAATCGTTCGGATGTGCCAAAGTCCAGTGAGCTTAAATCTGGGTCATCGTACTCTTCACAGTTGTGGTCATCTTCTAGATCTGAAGAAAATGTATTCAGTAGAGATGCATCAAAGGTTAAAAGATTTTCATCCACAAACCTTGACAATTCAAATCATATTGCTAGTGATATTGTGGGTACTTTTGAATTTTCCAAGTCCAAATTACCATCTGATGCTTCTCAGCACAATTTGACTGCTGGTACAAGTGTGCGTTCAGCTAGCAAAGTTATTAATGCGGATGTTTGTCCTTCTAATGTGTCCCATAACACAAGTTTCTCAGCAAGTTCTATTTATGGTCTGAAATCGTCAGTGCAGAAAGTAGTTGACCAATTCAGAGGACCTAAATGTGGAAGATACAACGATAAGGTTTTATTATTGTTTTTTTCTCTTCCATAAATATGTCTAGACTCGACTTAATTCATTTTTGGGCTTGCTTTTGTTTTCTTCAGGGACTATTTCCGTATGACCTATTTGTAAAGTTGTATGCCTCAAACAAAGTACTTCAACCATTTGGCCTTATCAATTGTGGAAACAGGTATTGGTAATTCTTCTCATTTCAATTAAGCCACAGATCCTAATATAGAGCCATTTCCTTTATTAATACTAGGCTCTGTGATGGTTTATTTTCAGCATAATCAATATTTTGGTTTTTAGCTTCAATTATTTGAAATTGTCATAAGGGTTCTAATCCATAATTAGGGTAACTTGCTTTTAATTTTTGGAGTTGCTTGTTTGCAAAATCTTTACTGGTAGGACAAACTGGACCTTGTGTTATAACCATTGAGCAATATTGCATGAGCATTCTAAAACAACCATATACTTAGAATAACCATAATATTTCTCAGAATGGGCATTATTGTTCTATGGATTGCTTTGATCCTTCATGCACATTATTGACATGCCAATCAAGGATTTTATTTATAACATTTCCTTTTTTATAAAATATCCTGCAGCTGCTATGCCAATGCTGTCCTGCAATGCCTAGCATTCACTCCACCTTTGACTGCCTTTTTGGTCCAAGGACTCCATTCTAAAGCTTGTATGTTTAAACCTGGTGAAATTCAAAAATCACTTTTCAAATAGTATGGTAACTTTTACACAGTATAATTTCTTTTTCTGCTGTATTCAGGTGCACGAAAAGAATGGTGCTTCACTTGTGAGTTTGAAATTTTGATTTTTAAGGCTAAGGAGGGGAAATCTCCACTTTCTCCTGTTGGGATACTATCCCAACTGCCTAGTATGGGAAGCTTACTTGGTAATGGGAGAGAGGAAGATGCTCATGAATTTCTAAGGTGTGATTCCAATGTCAGAAAATTTTGTCCTTCAGAAAATTTTTTCCTTCCATTTTATATTTTCACTTATCTAGCAAAATAATATGTCAAATGGATTGATAGGTATGCTATTGATGCAATGCAATCAGTTTGCCATAAGGATGCTGGGGTGAATACCTTGGGATCTGCTGACGAAGAAACTACTCTCATTGGCCTTACTTTTGCAGGATATCTTCACTCAAAGGTAAATACTACTGGAAGGATGCCATTGAGAAGTTGCCATGAATAACTTGTCTACTAAGTTTTTGCTTTCATTACTTGCATTTTAACATATATAGCTGGCCAATGATGAAATTTCCAATGTTCGCAGATTAAATGCTTGAATTGCCACTATAAATCTGAGCGACAAGAAAGAATGATGGATCTTGCTGTTGAAATAGGAGGAGAAATAGACAAGCTTGAAGACGCACTCAGACGATTCACAAGCACTGAGATTTTGGACGGTGACAACAAATATGAATGTTGCAGGTTGGTCCTATTACTTTCCTGGGTAAAGCTTTTGAAAATGTTTTTTTTTATAAATATCAATACCACATTGCCTAGAGAATCTGCATTAATCTCTTTGCAATCATTAAAGAGTCTTGGTGTTGGGAGGCTAAATATGATACCTGAGAAAGAGAAGGGAAATTAGGATGGGGGATGAAGTTGGGTTTGCTCTAGGTCTGAAGAAGAATTAAGATTCTGTATACATATTTGCATCCTTGTCATCTTGTCTTCAGCCATCTGATAAAACTTTCTATTTTAATAATCATTGTACTTAATTTTTTATTTTATTCAGATGCAAATCCTATCAGAAGGCCAGGAAAAAGTTGGCAATTATGGAAGCTCCCAACATCCTTACAATTGCACTGAAGCGATTTCAGGTAGTTCTAGTAATTAACAATGATGTCTTCCATTGTGTTATTGAAAGACGCCATCTTCAATTCACACTTGATTTTACAGTCAGGTAAATTTGGAAAGCTAAATAAGCCAATCCGGTTCCCTGAGGTCCTTGACCTAGCACCATATATGAGTGGGACAAGTGATAAAACCCCAATTTACAGGCTTTACGGAGTGATTGTACACTTGGATGTGATGAATGCTGCATTTTCTGGGCATTATGTTTGCTATGTCAAAAATATCCAGAACAAATGGTTCAAAATCGATGACAGCACGGTGCGTTCCTTATTTAGACAATCATCATTAGAGCAAAATTTCGGTAGTCATTTATGTGTTTTTTAAAATATGACTCACTGAAGATTGGTTAGCCATGTAAAAACAGCCAAATGGTAGACATGTACCATTCCTACTAGGACTGCAATCATGCTGTAGGAAAACTTTAAATCATTCTGTTGCAAGAATCTCTTGAATGAGTTACTGTGCTCTCTTGAAGGAGCTTAGCCAATTTTTTGACTATCAGAAAATGCTCAAAGGAATCACAGACTCTTGCTCATAAATTTAGGCTGCATACAGTAGTTTGTCAGCTGCGCAGAAACTCAGAGAGTCGGTTCGTACAAGTTCTAGTTCTGATAGGCTCTCTGGAACAGTTCATTCTTTTGTAAATCTTTAGATTTTTTCCCCCTTCCTCCTATATGTTGTTGATATCTTTTAAAATGCTTTCACCATCCAATTCTTTTTTTCCCCCATTTGTCCATGCATTTGTAATTGAACTAAGCTTAAGTATTTTTCTATGCTTCTAATATTGTGGTTGCCATGCTTGCTAGGTAACCGCTGTTGAACTTGAGAGCGTCCTAACGAAAGGCGCATACATGCTTCTTTATGCAAGGTGACAGATCTCACAAGCTCTGCTGACGAGAAGATTACATGTTTGATCATTGTTTCCTATGTCGATGGTCTAATTTGTTTTCTTGCAGATGCTCACCTAGGGCACCAAGATTGATAAGGAGCAAAATAGTTCCGTCTGATGCAAAAGGTATAGGCAGTCTTTCAAGGATATCTGGGAAGAATACCATGTTTAATTCAAGATCCACAACCACACGATCGAATATAGTTCAAATGCATCCTGATTCAATTGGTTCGGATAATATTGCCAATGTTGAATCTTTCTATTTGAAGTTCCACCGCCTACAAAGGATTTTAGAAGAAGATTCATCAAGCGATAATCTCTCATTTACCAGCAGCAACTCGGATGAAGGTTCTTGCAGTACGGATAGTACCCGGGATTCCACAAGTACCGATGACCTTTCTGATTTCATTTTTGGTGGTTATAACAGCTCCTGGAGGAATATGCCAGATTCTGACACTTGGTCATCTTCCTCTTCTTCCCCCATGAATTATTCGAAATGCCAAAATACCAGCAGACATAAGGCTTACCATGAAGATGCAGCGATGGAGGGTAGGGATCTTTGTGGTGTACAATCTTTTGAGAGTAGCAGGAAGTTGAATTTGGAAGGAGGAGTTGGTCCCATTTTGCAGCTTGACACGGCTAAACATCGTCGGAACTTGTCGAGTGGTACTATTAGGGAAACTGTCTCGGGGAGAGGGCTTGCTAACCCTGGGTTACCGTATAGAAGATCAACCAGTGAAAGAAGAGATTAAGCATATATATATTTATGATCAGGGATTAGATTAGACGAGTAAATAAGAGTTTCAGGGGAGGGATTTTATGTAATACTACTAACACTGTTGGTATTGATTAAGATCACCCGCCCCACCATTTTGTCACACCCGCACTCCATATAATAAGTCCTCAAAATAGTGTAAATAGCACATGGGATCTTAGGCCCAAGAAAAATCGCAATATAATTTACAGTTACTTCAATCTGCCAGTTATTTGGTCTTACCTTTCTTGCATGTGTACTAAACGAAGGGGTCGCCTTCAGATCTCGATCACATTGTTCTCTTCTAGAAGGCAAAGTACTTCAAAATTTATAAATAACTGGCGTTATACAAGCATCTGCGAGGTACTCCATTGACAAGACACCGTTTGCTAGCATATTTTATTACTCCATTGACACGACACCGTTCTACTGACTTTGAACTAGATGAGTTCAAATTAGGCCCTGAAAATCTTGAGACAAGGTTGTAACATATCTACTTCACCACCTCTAGTTAATGAGTAATTTGCTTTTTGCATAGTTTCCAATATCTTGAAATTGTTAATAGCTTCATAGGAGAATCTGCTTATTCTTGACACCAGCAAGACAGACGTATGGCCTTCTGCTAAGATTGAAAAGTTAACATGATTTAGACCATGTCAATTGTGCTTCTCTGTTTAGGCTTCAGAACTGCATGGTGAAATTCATAAGCAGGGCTTAACAAGTGTTGGGGGCTGCACCTACATGTGGACCATCTACTTCATCAAGCACAAAGGTAACATTATTTCTTCATCTCATTTGGTGTACGTATGTTCGCTCCTCATTTTTGTTAGTGCTGAATTGTCTTCTGCATTTGCTTTGGCTATGTCAACTTTTACCATTGAATCGATGGAGATAAGCTGTTGGCTGAATGGGATTTTGTAGAAATTTGTGGAGGTTGGGAACCTCTCGACTATAAGAAAATAGGGATGGGACTTGCATAAAAGAGTTAAAAATCAGTGAGTGGTTTCTGTTGTAGGTGAAAATTAGTGCAACTATTAACTATTCACAGTATTGTGGCAGTTCATATACTTGTCTTGTTTGGAAAAAGTTCTATATAGTCGTACACTCTGCATGTAAAATTGGAAAACAAAAAAGAACGAAAAAGCATAATCTCAGGGCTAACTGTTGGACAGCAAAAAATACCAAAGAGGCAAAAGAAACAAAAGAATAGAGGCTAACAATCTTCTGTATTATAAGTTAAATTGTTGTCTAATAAAAGATGAAATATGCCCATATAAATATAGGCTTATAAAACCAATTCTTGATAAACTAAACTACTATTATTTAACTTAAACAATGACTCTAACTAATAACAACAACTATTATTTAACTTAAACAATGACTCTAACTAGTAACTCTAACTAAGACTCTAACGATCATAATTCAAGTTTATTATCTAACATCCTCTCTTAAACTTGTAATTCAACCTTTAATAACTCCAAGAATAGCTCTCAATCTGCATAAATCTTCACATTTTAAAGCTTTGGTAAACATATCGGCAACTCAATCTTTAGATATCACATGATTTTTAAATGTCACATGCTTCAATTGAATTTCTTTGTTCCCAAAGCATTCTCTTTTAAACTAGTACTTGATGTCTATATGTTTACTTCTATCATGAAAAACTGGATTCTTTCCTAAAGCAATAGCAGAGTTATTATCAATAAAAATATCCGTAGCTTCATCTTGTTCAAATTTTAGGTCTTTCAATAACTTCCTCAACCAAATAGTATGACAAACACAGGAAGCAACCGTAACATACACAGCTTCACAAGTTGAAAGAGTAACAAACCACTTGTACTTTTTCAATCGTCGATGTCTCCTCCTTAATCACTGTCACTAAATGCAGATAATCTGAAATTATTTACAGCAATATAAAATAAGTTATCCTCTATTGTTCCTTTAACATATTGAAGAATTCTCTTTGCTGCTTTCATATGCGTCAAAGTTGGAGCTTCCATGTAACGACTAATGACACCAACTCCATACAAGATATCTAGTCTTATACAAGTTAAAAATCGCAATCTTCCAACCAGTCTTCTGAATAAATTTGGGTTTACCTTTTCTGCATTATCGAACTTAGAAAACTTGATCCCACATGACATTGGAGTCGAAACTGAATTGATTCTATCCATTTTGAACTCCTTTAAAATTATACCAGCATAAGTTTTCTGTGAGAGAAAAATCCCATCTTCACTTTGCTTCACTTCAATTACAAGATAATAAGTCTTAAGCCCCAAATCAGTCATCTTAAATTCTTCAGTTATTTTCTTCTTAAATTCTTCAAACATCGTAGGATTACTACCTGTAAAGATCAAATCATCAACATATAAACAAACATACACAATTTCTCCATTCTTGTTCTCGTTGACATAGAAGGCATGCTCATACGGACATTTTGAGAAACTATCCTTCTAAAAATAATCATCAATGCATGTATACTAAGCCCTTGGAACTTGTTTAAGACCATATAAGGCTTTATTCAACTTCAACGCCTTATCTTCTTGTCCTTTAAGAATGTAGCCCAATGGTTGTTCCATATAAACCTCTTCTTCTAAAGTTTCATTCAAGAAGGCTGATTTTATATCCATCTGATAAATCTTCCATCTCTGTTGAGCTGCCAATGAAATAATTAGTCGAACGGTCTCAAAACGAGCCACTGGAGCAAAGACTTCAATATAATCAATTCCAATTTTTTGAGTGAATCCTTTTGCAATACGTTGAGCTTTGTACTTCTCTACTTCTCCTTTTGAATTTTTCTTTACTTTATAAATCCACTTTAATAGGTTGCTTCCCTTTTGGAAGATTTATCAATCGCCAAGTATCATTCCTTTTAATTTATTTCATCTCTTCATCCATAGCAAATCTTCATCTTTCGTCCTTGACAACTTCTTCAATCGTCATTGGTTCCGTATCTACTATCAAACAAAATAGAGTAGAATCATTGATTTCTTTTGTTATATTCTAAACTCTGCATATGATGTGGACTCTCGGAGGAGCTTTGTAGAGACATAATTGTTTGAGTTGTTTGAACTTTATGTGGAGGAGTTTGCGGTGTAACATCAGTAACAATTTGATTCTGTGACTTATCTGCATCAAAAAAATTATCAAACAAAAGAAGAAATTAATAATTTTCATCCTGTGGTACCTTCCACTCCCATGAGCCTTCTTAATCAAACTCAATATCTCTACTAATGATTGTTTTTCCATTTTGAAGATCGTAAAATTTATACCCTTTTGAATTTTCAGCATAGCCGTCAAATATGAACTTCTGACTCTTATCATCCAACTTGCTTCTTGTTTCATCAGGAACATGCATATAGCCAACACTTCCAAATACTCTTAAGTGCGAAATACTTGGTCTCCTTCCACTCTATGCTTCTTGTGGAGTCATTTTCATTAGACTCTTTGTGGGACTACGATTATTCAAATACACCGCACATGCTATTGCTTCAGCCCAAAACTCCTTTGGTATCGTCTTATTCTTCAACATACTACGAGTCATGTCAAGAATAGTTCTATTTTTACACTCCACAACTCCATTTTGATAAGGTGATCTAGGAACTGTTAAAGAATGTTGAATACCAAAATACTCACATAATTGATTCAATTTATTTAATGTGAATTCACCTCCTCGATTAGTCTGAATTGCTTTAATTAGATAACCACTTTCATTCTCAACTCGAGCTTTAAAGTTCTTAAATACTTCAAAAGCTTTAAATTTTTTCTTCAAAAAATAAACCTAAGTCTTGCAAGTATAATCATCAATAAACAATAAAAAGTACTTGTTCCTTAAATAAGAACTTGGTGCGACCACATATATCAGCTACACCAATTTGAGTGGTTGTGTAGCTCGTGATAGAGACTCCTTCGGAAAGCTCCTCCTAGAATGCTTACCATACATACAACCTTCACAAATTTGATTAGGATGACTTATAAAAAGCAAGTTATGTACCATCCTTTTCTTATACAATAGCTCCAATCCACATAAATTCAAGTGGCCCAGCTTAAGATGCCACAACCATAACGAATCATTCGTAGTTGCTTTTAAACATATGGGACTATCTTTATTGATCTTCAGTATGAACATTTTGTTCTTCGACATTGGAACTTTTGCAATCAACCTTCCTTTTCCATTTCGTATCACCAGTCCACTCTTTCTCATATGTATTCTATAGCCTTCCTCTAAAAATTGTCCAATACTCAATATAATTGTTTTCAAAGCAAGAATATAATAAACATGAAATATAAACCGATGATCTCCATTCTTCAATTTAATCAAAATTTTTGTTTTATCTTTGATTGGAACTTTAGTTTTCTCACTACAAGAAATATTGCCTTTAATATATTCATTAAGACTACAAAATAAATCTTTATTACTAGTCATATGATTGTTGGCTCCTAAGTCAAGATACCAAGACTCCTCACCACTGACGTAACTACTTGGGGCCCAGGGGGTACACTGGGCCCCCCAATTTTTTTTAAAAAGTTAAATATTTTATATAAAAACAGAGTTATTTAGGATTTTGTGGTACATTGGACCCCTTAAGATTTTAAAAAATAAATATTTGGACCCTCCAAAATTAAAAAAAATATATTTGAGCCCCCCAAAATTTTTTAAAAAGTTAAATATTCTATATAAAAACAGAGTTATTTGAGATTTGGGGGTATATTGGGCCCTTCAAAATTTTAAAAAATAAAT
>JANZLX010000136.1:18429-35419 GCA_025531955.1 Erythroxylum orinocense
TCTCCTCCCTTCACATTTTCTCTCTTTCTCCTAGCCACCAACGACACTTCCCTCTCCTCTCTTCTATTGTTCTTTTATTTTACTCTTGGTTTTTCCATTATGTCCTTCACTAACTAGGCTCTTCCAACTATGCCCTTGGTTGTCTTGTAACTACTCCTTCCTAACTTAGTTCGATACTAACCAACTACTAACTCTTATTTCATTTAATACACTTCATTAACTACTAACTTACTACAACCTAACTAACTCTAACCCCCAAATTCTAATTAATGGTCCAATTTCTAAATAAAAAAAATTTGAATCATTAAACACACACTATTAACCAATTAAATACACATAAACAATCAAATAAGCAATTATGAAAATTAGAAAGAAAAAATCAAGGTCTAACATTGCTCGTATTGAGGCACTGGATCTTCTTCCTCCACAAATTCTGGATGATCCTGGTCATCTCGATTTTTTGGATCACCAGTAATTAATTGGACATCTGAGGGCAGAGTGGTTGTCTCCCTCGCTTCCCCATCGTTATTCTTCTTTTCAGACCAGCTCCAATGCTCATCCTCAAGGAAATTCACGTCTTTGCTCACCTTCACTTTCTTTTGATCTGGATAATACACTCTGTAGCCTTTACATACCTCCAAATATCCAACAAAAATTGCAGTCTCTGTTTTGCTATCAAGCTTATTCCTTCTGACTTAAGGTACAAAAACGCAGCAAGGGGATTCGAATACTTTCAAGTTCTTCAACTTTGGCTTGACTCCATGCCACGTCTTATGCGGCGTTTTGTCATCAAGAGCTCGGGTATGTAGTCGATTTAGTAGAAAGCAAGCAGTCGATATGGTTTCAACCCAAAAATTTTCAGAAGCCACTTCTCCTCCAACCTACACCTCGCCATTTCCACCACTATCCTGTTTCTTCTCTCCATAACCCCATTTTGCTATGAAGTGTAAGGGGTGGTGAGTTGATGCTTGATTCTTGCATCCTTACAGATTAATTCAAATTCGTTGGAGGTGAATTCCGACCTATTGTCTATTCTCACAACTTAATGCTCAAACCGGACTAATTTTCTATGAAAACCTTAAACTCTCGAAATACTTTGGCAACCTCTCCTTTGGTTTTAAGACAGAAGATCCATGTGAACCTTGAGTAATCATCTATGATTAACAAGAAGTATCGACTACCATTTAGAGAGGCAATTGGCATCAGTCCGCATACGTCCATGTGCAATAGCTGAAGCTTCTCCTCTGCTCTCCACCTTGATTTCAGGAAAGGTGTACGTGCTTGCTTGCCCTTCATGCAAATCTTACATGCAACGTGATCATATGGGACTGATGGCAAACCCTCAACCATATGTTTCTTCGGCATTGCCTCCAACCCTTTCATATGAAAGTGACCGAGCGTTCTATGCCATAAATCAGTTTCACCTGTGTTGCTCACCAAGGCTTCTTGCTGTAACTCTTCTAGTCTCATTACAAAACTTTTGTCTTTCATCATTGTAGTGAACATCTCCCTTCCGAACTTGTCAAGTACCCTGCACACATCAAATTCAAAATATAACGACATACCTTTTTTAATCAGTTGGGCTACACTAATAGATTATGCTGAATTTTGGGTACTAGTAACACATCAAGAATAGTCTTGATGTCAATCTTGGTCGGTATCTCAACCACTCTTCTTCCTTCAGCACGAATGCACACACTATTTCCTAGCTTGATGTTAGCTTTTACATTTTTATCTAAGGTCTTGAATAGTGTTGCATCTGGAGTCATATGGCTGGTACATTCACTATCTATCAACCATTCAAATGGATGTGCTTCAGCTCGATCACATGTGACCACGAAGAGTTGTTCTTCTTCTTCAGCAATCTGCGCATTTGCTTCTGTCTGTCCAGCTTTCTTCTTGCATATCACCTCCATATGTCCCTTCTAGTGGCATCTTCTGCATTCCACATCCGGCCTCTTCCAACACCTGAAAGCAAAATGATTCGACTTACCACAGTGGGGACAAGGATTGTATTTATTTGTCTTGTCTCCTGCTGTATTTTTTCCTGAATGTTTCTGATGCGATTGTGTGTTCTGTGAGCTATCCTCCTTTGTTCCTTTTCTTCTTCTTGGATTTTTCTTGGCTCTCAATCTTGGTAAAGGCTCTGTATGCTCCTTCAGAAACCTCGGACTTCCTCATCAAATGCCTTTGTTCTTAATCCTAAAGCGCGCTTACTACTTCAGTAAGCTTAATCTGGCCAATATCCTTGGAATTTTCTAGAGAGACAATGGTGGCTTCGTACTTTTCAGATACTGAAACCAGTAGCTTTTGGACCAGCCTTTGATCTTTGAAGTCGCCTCCTAAGAGCCTAATTTGATCTGAAAGTTGAATTAGTCTTTCAGTATAATTCTTGACTGATTCATCGTCCTTTATATGGATTCTTTCAAATTCTCGCAAAAGATTCAATACTTTCATGTTCTTCACTTTTTTGTCACCTTCATATTCACTCTTCAGAAACTCGCATATCCCTTTTGCCAATCCAAGAGACATAATTCAAGTAAATATGGAAGGCGCAATCGCTTGGTAGAAGCAAGATTTCTCCCGAGCCTTTTTTGCTACCCTTTCCCTCAACCATCGTAACTGAGCAATTGGGACATCTTCGGCAGGAACCTCAACTTCGTAGTCTTCATCAATAGGTTCCCAAAGATCCTGACCTTGCAGGTATGCTTCCATCTTTATTGCCCAGATTTGATACCCTTCTCCATTGAAGACTGTTGGCTATAAACTTGGAGTTGAACTCTCAGCCATCTCTGGGTATACTCTCCTCGTAGTCACAGCTTACACAGGAAAGAATAATTTTTGCTCAAGCCGAAAAATACTTGCTTATATCCTCATAGATCCCTTAAGAAACTAGCTCTGATACCACTTTGTTGTTGTTATCTATCTACCATACGAAAGCAAAAGACTAAGATGCAAAAAACTTTGAGAGAGAAAGCTAAATAGAAAAGACACAGTGAAACAGGGGCGAACAGAGGATTCTAAGAACTCAGTGAAAACTGAGATTTCCTTTGGTGAATTGTATTATACAACTTCAGTAATTAAATGTACATTTATAGCAACTCAATCTTGCTAACTGTCACCTAACTAATGTAACTAATATTTCTTGAATTCTTGAAATCTTGCTAACTGTATCTTTATTCTTTTACGTCATTACATAGCATGTATGGGCGATTTGATTCTGTCTGAAATTTCTGAGACACGCATCTTACAGCGAGCGAACAACTCTTCCAATTCATTCGACTGCTGCTCCTCCTTAACTTTCTGTTGCTTCAGATTTCCCAACAATGTCGTATGCCAAATCAATAACCCGTACTCCAAATTATGCATTTTACTCAAGGAACAAACAGAAACAGATGAGTTCATCAATGATGGATCCCCCTCAATGCATATGTTTCTTCCTTCTACCAAAAATTTCATCTGCATTCTTCCCCAGTTAACTTTAACATCACCTAAGGTTTGCAATCACCTTTACGCCCAATATTGAATCCACACCCCTAAGAGGAAATAGGAAGCAATCCACATACACCGTTATGTCAGGGAGCTCCAGCGGTACCGCAGCACAAAAACCATTCGTCTCCTTGCGATTCCCATCACCAAGCTTCACACCAATTTTTCGAATGGGCTCAATCGTTAACCTCAGTTGCTCAACCATTCTTCTCGATAAGAAACAGTGACTGGCTCCACTGCCCACCATCACTACCATTGCAACTTTTCAGATCCTTCCCCACAGCTTCATGGTCCTTCCTGAGTTCGCTTCTCCTATGCAGAAATAAGGAAAATCGAGTCGGGTAAATTTCCCCCCAGCAGTCACCATGTCGACTATTGGTGATTCTTCAACTTCCTCCAACTGGGTCGTACCCAGATGTTCTCCGCCATCTTTGTCAGCTCCCAAAATAAGAGTTTGGAGAGATTGATTCTTACACTAGTGTAAAGGATGATAAGGTTGGTGGCAACGAAAACATAACCCCTTTGTTCGTAAATCTTGAAACTCCTTCTGAGTATAACGCCTCATACTGCGATTTCCTCCTGAGCTTTGAAAAATCGATTTCCCATCTGTACTCATGCTTCCAGAATTTTCTACAGCGTTAAAGTTGGTGGGCAGGTTAACCTTTGGGGGTTAGAATGGGCTATTCCCCCTTTAGTGATAAAGTGTGAGGGCCCCTGTCCACTATCCCTAGGTGCTTCCTTTAGTCCAACCCGATAGCCTAACCCAAAACCATCGGTTGCCTGCGTATTCGATTTCTCTAGCCAAAGTCATGGTGCGATACAGATCAACAATCTCATAGGAGCGAATATGCACTCAGATTTCTTCCTTCAACCCATTCAAAAATTGGCCAATGAATGCCTCTTTCGGCCATGTCAGGATTTGGGATGATTTAGGCACAAAGTCTCAGATATACTCTTCTATGGTCCCTGTTTGCTTGACAACCGCAATAGCTTCGTATGGGTTGGAAGCGAGAGCATCTCCAAAGCGAGTCAAGACCTCCTTCTTCACATCCTCCCAACATAAAAATGGTCGTCTATCTTGTAACCACGTCTGTTAGAATAGGAACGTATCCTATTAGATGTGAAAAGAGAGATTATAGGAAAGGATTGATCTCACCTGATTGTAGGATCAATCCTTTCCTTACTTACATTGATCCCTTCCTAGAATTAAGTAAAAGCAGTCTATAAGACTTGTAATTGTAATGCACATTATGATATGAAAAACAATTACAGAAATTATGTTCTTTCTAGTCTCATATGGTATCAGAGTAGCTACGATTTTAGGGTTATTCACTATTTCATCATCTGCCTGTTTCGTACCCATCTCATAATCCATGGCCGAAGATACTAGTAGTAGCAACACCCATTACCCAGTATTCTCAGAAGCCACTGAGATGCTGTCAAACGAAATTGCTCAAATCCTGCAACAACATACCACAAATCAGTCCGAATCCAACCAAACAATCTCAATAGCGATCAAATTGAATGACTACAACTACTCCCTGTGATCACGTCTTATGTTGCTTGCCATTGGCTTAAAGGGAAAATTGGATTTCATCACTGGTAATACAATTTCCCCAACACCAACAGATCTGGGATACAACAGATGGCGACGGAGTGATCTCCAAGTTTTTTCCTAGATTATTGGAGCAATATAACCAGAACTAGTGGGACAGTACATCGAATATCCCATATCCAAAGAACTATGGAATGGAATAACAACAACATACTGCAATGGGGATGGAGCACTGCAGATTTACGATCTCATCTCAAAGGCTATCCAATTCCAACAGGGAACACTTTCTCTGGAAAAATATTACAGTAATTTCCAGGGGATGTGGCGAGAAATTGACATTCGTCAACCGAATCCAATAGTGTGTGCCACAGACATCACCATGTATAATAAATTGAAGAAAGAAAATAGATTATACCAATTCCTAGCAGGTATGAGTGACAAATTTGATTCAGTAAAACGAGACTTGCTGCGAGAAGATCCATTACCTTCAGTGGAACGAGCTTATGCCATTGTTTGCCAAGAAGCCTCACAACTGAACATCTTGAACCCATCGGTGGCTACATACAGTGGCGATGATAATACATCATTAGGAGTGGGATCCGGATTAGTGGTCAGAGGACAAGGGACTAAGCCCTTGCAAGAGACAGCCAAGCCAGTGGCGACGCCAATAACCAAAAATAATTGGGACAAACCAAGAATCAATTCTGAGGAAGAATTCAACCGCAGGTCAGATCAAATCGGTGGTCCGATCAGTTCATCACTCCGGCCTCGAAATAAAGAGGATAGATCGCACCTTAAATGTTCTCATTGCAACGGGACTGGACATACCCGCGAAGAATGTTTCCATCTAGTTGGTTTTCTAGATTGGTGGCGTGACAATCCCAAGCGACAGAACAAAGAAAATCCGAGACGTACTGGCAGCGCCACCATTGCGATGGGCAACTCTGAGATCGCTAGCACCAGCGGCGGCACTGCAGAGAATAATAATGGAGGTTTTGTAGCTGTGGGTGTTGGAAAAGACGGAGGTGGAAAATCAGGTATAGCCTAAGAATGTGAAAAAAGGAAGTGCAATAGGTGGTTGTTTGATTGTGGGGCTACTGATACCATAACCCACAATCCCAATGACCTTATCAACCTATCCAAACCCAATAAAGCTCAAATACAGAAGGCCAATGAGGAATTTACACCAGTTTGTGGTGCGAGGCAGTAGAATTGTCACCTACTTTGAAGTTATCTCATTGTTTATATGTTCCTTCGCTTACTTGAAAATTATTGTCTGTCAGCCAAGTGACACGGGAGTTGAATTACACAGTGCTCATGCATCCTGGTTTTTGCTTTTTTTAGGACATTCAAACCCAGGAGATTATTGGACGTGGCACTGAGAAAGATGGTCTCTACTACGTTGATGAGGTAGCTCAAAAAGGTTACGCACTACTAGCTCATGGAACAACTGAACAACAAAGTTGGCTATGGCACTGACGTCTGGGACACCCATCACCTGGTTATTTTAAATTCCTTTTTCCAAATTAATCGCCTAATAGCCCTTATGATACATGTGTTTTGTCTAAGAGTCATAGAAAGTCATTTCTTCCTAGTAACACTCGAGTAGATCATGTTTTTGATTTAGTGCATTCTGATGGCCCCAAAATCTGGCAATAATGCTTTTAAAATTTTCCTACTATTTATTGATGATTGTACCAGGATGACCTGGGTCTACTTTCTAAAGCATAAGTCCGAAGTTCCTTAAAAATTTGTACACTTTTATAACATGATCCATACTCATTTTAATACGCCCATTAAAATCCTTCGTTCTGACAATGGGGGGAATTTGTGAACCAGTCCATACAATCCTTCTTCCGAGACAAAGGATTAATCCACCAAACCACATGTCCCAACACACCTCAACAAGATGGGGTGGCTGAACGTAAAAATAGGATCATCTTAGAAATTACCCGAGCCCTTATGCTTGAATCCCATGTACCAACTCATTTTTGGCCCGAAGCTGTAGCCACTGCTATATATCTCCTGAACAGGTTACCAACCAAAATCCTGAACCTCCAAACCCCATTAGATTTTCTTGCCACTCGTACTCATATACCACCTCATATGTCTCTCCAACCTCGAATTTTTGGCTGCTCTATCTTTGTGCATATTCCTAAGGTTAAGCGGACCAAGTTTGATCCTTGCGTTGTTAAATGTGTATTTGTCAGTTATGGAATTAATCAGAAAGGATACCGCTGGTATCATCCTTCTACTCGTCACATCTACACCACTATGGATTGCGACATTCTAGAAATCGAATATTTCTATTCAGCCCAACCCAATGGTCAGGGGGAGACTTATGACACCAGCACACTACGTTGGTTACTTATCCCAACTTTGTCACTCAATGGACCCACCAAAATAGCTAGTGGATCCGTTGATGTCACCTCAGAAAACGAAGAAAGGACCATTGGACTTAGTTCACCCAGTCATCAACTGCGTCGGATGTTCCTCAAAAGGTAAATACATTTGACCATGATATTCCTTCGGCTCTAAATTACTCTTATCATGAAAATGCAGTCCTTGCTCGAGAAGTTGAGACACAGGAGAACACTGGAAGGTATATTCTTCCGCCTAGAAAAACATGAGGCATTCCACCACGGAGATACTCACCAGAACGTGAGCCGAGAGGGTCCAGATATCCAGTGGCTAATCTGGCCAGGAGGAGACTATCAGAGGAAGCTAAATTGTTTTCAAAAATATTATACACTGAAGCTGTTCCTCGAACAGTAGAAGAGGCCAAGATGAAGACAGAATAGCTTGATGCAATGAGAGTGGAAATGGAAGCATTGGAAAAGAATGGCACGTGGGAGAAATGTAAAATGCCAACGGGAAAAAAAGCAGTTGGGTGTAGATGGGTCTTTACTGTGAAACATAAGGCAGATGGAACAGTGGAAAGATACAAAGCCCGGTTGGTTGCAAAAGGTTACACTCAGACTTATGGGTCGACTACTCAGAAACCTTTAGTCCGGTGGCCAAAATTGATACTATCAGAGTGCTATTCTCAGTTGCAGCTAACCTTGATTGGCCGCTTCACCAGTTTGATGTCAAGAATGCCTTCCTCCATAGTGATCTAAAAGAGGAAGTGTATATGGAAGCACCCCCTGGGTTCACACATGGATTCCAGCAAAACGAAGTATGCCGGCTGAAGAAGGCTCTCTATGGTTTGAAACAATCACCGAGAGCATGGTTCGGCAGATTCACGATAACAATGAAGCGATATGGGTATAAGCAGAGTAACTCGAATCACACGTTGTTTCTGAAGAGGAGAGGTGAACTTATTACATGCCTTATCATCTACGTCGATGACATGATTATAACAGGCAATGACGTGGAAGAAATAGCGGCGCTCCGAAGAAACTTATTTGAAGAATTTGAAATGAAGGATCTTGGACGGTTGAAATATTTCTTGTGGATAGAGGTTTTGAGGTCAAAACATGGGATTTTCATCTCACAACGGAAATATGTGTTAGACCTACTAGCTGAGACAGGTTTGATTGATTGCAAACCAGCAGATACACCTATAATGGTAAACCATGGCTTGAAGTTGGAAGAGGGAGCAGGACTTGCTGACAGAGAAACCTATCAGAGATTGGTGGGAAAGTTGATTTACTTATCTCACACTAGGCCGAACATAGCATATGCTGTTGGAGTAATGAGTCAGTTCATGCACAAACCACAGGTGGAACACACGGATGCTGCCTTGAGGATTTTACGTTACCTTAAAGGCACACCTGGACATGGGATTCTATTTCGAAAAAATTGGCATTTAGAGGTAAAGGGGTACACGGATGCAGATTGGGCTGGTAATCCGATTGATAGAAGATCTACTTCTAGCTACTTTTTTATAGTTGGAGGCAACCTTGTGACATGGAAAAGTAAGAAGCAGAAAGTAGTCGCATTGTCAAGTGCAGAGGTAGAATTTAGAGGGATCACAAAGGGGTTAGCTAAGCTGCTCTGGGTCAAGAAATTGTTAACTGAAATTGGTTATCCACCACAGGGAACTTGCGAGCTGTTTTGTGATAATAAGGCAGCCGTTAGCATCTCAGAGAATCCGCTACAGCATGATCGCACCAAACACATTGAAGTAGATCGACACTTTATTAAGGAGAAGCTTGAAGAAGGAACCATTAGTCTTCCGTATGTGCGTTCTGCAGATCAACTGGTAGATGTCCTGACCAAGGTTGTTACTAGGCAAGTGTTTTATAAAGTGTTGTCCAAGTTGGGTGTGGGAGATCCCACAACTCAACTTGAGGGGGAGCATTAGAATAGGAACGTATCCTATCATATGTGAAAAGAGAGATTATAGGAAAGGATTGATCTCACTTGATGGTAGGATCAATCCTTTCCTTACTTACGTTGATCCCTTCCTAGAATTAAGCAAAAGTAGTCTATAAGACTTGTAATTGTAACGCAACATCAATATACAAAAACAATTACATAAATCATGTTCTTTCTAGTTTCACATGGTATCAAAGCCACTACGATTTTATGGTTGTTCACCGTTTCATCATATGCCGGTTTCCTACCCATCTCATAAGCCATGGCCGAAGATACTAGTAGTAGCAGCACCCATCACCCAGCAATCTCAGAAGCCACTGAGATGCTGTCAAACCAAATTGCCCAAATCCTGCAACTACATACCACACATTAGTCCGAATCCAACCAAACAATCTCAATAGCAATCAAATTGAATGACAAAAACTACTCCCTGTGGTCACGTCTTATGCTGCTTGTCATTGGCGCAAAGGGAAAATTGGATTTCATCACTGGTAATACAATTTCCCCAGCACCAACAGATCCGAGATACAACATATTGCGATAGAGTGATCTCCAAGTTTTTTCCTGGATTATTGGAGCAATAGAACCAGAACTAGTGGGACAGTACATCGAATATCCCACATCCAATGATCCAAAGAACTATGGAATGGAATAACAACAACATATTGCAGTGGGGATGGAGCACTACAGATTTATGATCTCATCTCAAAGGCCAACCAATTTCAACAGGGAACACTTTCTCTGGAAAAATATTACAGTAATTTCCAGGGGATGTGGCGAGAAATTGATGTTCGTCAACCGAATCCAATGGTGTGTGCCACAGACATCACCATGTATAATAAATTGAAGCAAGAAAACAGATTATACCAATTCCTAGCAGGTATGAGTGACAAATTTGATTAAGTGAAACGAGACTTGCTGCGAGAAGATCCATTACCTTCAGTGGAACGAGCTTATGCTGCTGTTCGCAAAGAAGCCTAACGACTAAACATCTTGAACCCGTCGGTGGCTACATACAATGGCGATGATAATACATCATTAGGAGTGGGATCTGGATTAGTGGTCAGAGGACAAGGTACTAAGCCCTTACAAGAGACAGCCAAGTCAGTGGCGGCGTCAATAACCAAAAATAATTGGGACAACCCAAGAATCAATTCTGGGGAAGAATTCAACCGCCGGTCTCGAAATAAAGAGGACAAATCGCACCTTAAATGTTCTCATTGTAACGGGACTGGACATACTCGTGACGAATGTTTCCATCTAGTTGGTTTTCCAGATTGGTGGCGTGACAATCCCAAGCGACGGAACAAAGAAAATCAAAGACGTATTGGCAGCGTTGCCGCCGCAATGGGCAACTTTGAGGCCGCCAGCACCAGCGATGGCACTATAGAAAATAATAATGGAGGTTTTGCAGCAGTGGGTGTTGGGAGAGACGGAGGTGAAAAATCTAGTATAGCCCACGAATGTGAAAAAAGGAAGTGCAATAGGTGGTTGTTTGATTGTGGGGCTACTGATACTATGACCCACGATCCCAATGACCTTATCAACCTATCCAAACCCAATAAAGCTCAAATACAGACGACCAATGGGGAATTTACACCAGTTTGTGGTGCAGGGGCAGTAGAATTGTCACCTACTTTGAAGTTATCTCATTGTTTATATGTTCCTTCGCTTACTTGTAAATTATTGTCTATCAGCCAAGTGACACGGGAGTTGAATTGCACAGTGCTCATGCATCCTGGTTTTTGCCTTTTGCAGGACATTCAGACCCAGGAGATTATTGGACGTGGCGCTGAGAAAGATGGTCTCTACTACGTTGATGAGGTAGCTCAAAAAGGTTCCGCACTACTAGCTCATGGGACAACTGAACGACAAAGTTGGCTATGGCACCGGCGTCTAGGACATCCATCACCTGGTTATTTTAAAATCCTTTTTCCAAATTTATCGCCTAATAGCCCTTGTGATACATGTGTTTTGTCTAAGAGTCATAGAAAGTCGTTTCTTCCTAGTAACACTCGAGTAGATCATGTTTTTGATTTAGTGCATTATGATATATGGGGACCAGCCCCAAACTCTGGCAATAATGCTTTTAAATTTTTCCTACTATTTATTGATGATTGTACTAAGATGACCTAGGTCTACTTTCTAAAGCATAAGTCCGAAGTTCCTAAAAAATTTGTACACTTTTATAACATGATCCATACTCAGTTTAATACGCCCATTAAAATCCTTCGGTCTGACAATGGGGGGGAATTTGTGAACCAGTCCATGCAATCTTTCTTTCGAGACAAAGGATTAATCCACCAAACCACATGTCCCAATACGCCTCAACAAAATGGGGTGGCTGAACGTAAAAATAGGATCATCTTAGAAATTACCCGAGCCCTTATGCTTGAATCTCATGTACCATCTCATTTTTGGCCCGAAGCTGTAGCCACTGCTGTATATCTCCTGAACAGGTTACCAACCAAAATCCTGAATCTCCAAACCTAGTTAGATTTTCTCGCTACTCATACTCATATACCACCTCACATGTCTCTCCAACCTCGAATTTTTGGCTGCTCGGTCTTTGTGCATATTCCTAAGGCTGAGCGAACCAAGTTTGATCCTTGCGCTATTAAATGCGTATTTGTTGGTTATGGAATTAATCAGAAAGGCTACCGTTGCTATCATCCTTCTACTCGTCGTATCTACACCACTATGGATTGCGACTTTCTAGAAACCAAATATTTCTATTCAGCCCAACCCATTGGTCAAGAGGAGACTTATGACACCGACACACTACGTTGGTTACTTAGTCCAACTTTGTCACTTAGTGGACCCACCAAAACAACTAGTGGATCCGTTGATGTCACCTCAGAAAATGGAGAAAGGACCATTGGACCTAGTTCACCCCAATCATCAACTGCGTCGGATGTTCCTCAAGAGGTAAATACATTTGACCATGATATTCCTTCCGCTCAAAGTTACTATGACCATGAAAATGCAGTCCTTACTCAAGAAGTTGAGCTACAGGAGAACACCGGCAGGTATATTCTTCCGCCTAGAAGCACACGAGGCATTCCACCACGGGGATACTCACCAGAACGTGAGCCGAGAGGGTCCAGATATCTAGTGGCTAATCTGGCCAGGGGGAGACTATCAGAGGAAGCTAAATTGTTTTAAAAAATATTATACACTGAAGCTGTTCCTCGGACAATAGAAGAGGCCAAGATGAAGACAGAATGGCTTGATGCAATGAGAGTGGAAATGGAAGCATTGGAAAAGAATGTCACGTGGGAGAAATGTAAAATGCCAACGAGAAAAAAGGCAGTTGGGTGTAGATGGGTCTTTACTGTGAAACATAAGGCAGATGGAACAGTGGAAAGATACAAAACCTGGTTGGTTGCAAAAGGGTACACTCAGACTTATGGGTTTGACTACTCAGAAACCTTTAGTCCGGTGGCCAAAATTGATACTATCAGAGTGTTATTCTCAGTTGCAGCTAACCTTGACTGGTCGCTTCACCAGTTTGATGACAAGAATGCCTTCCTCCATGGTGATCTAAAAGAGGAAATGTATATGGAAGCACCCCCTGGGTTCACACATGGATTCCAGCAAAACGAAGTATTCCGGCTGAAGAAGGCTCTCTATGGTTTGAAACAATCACCGAGAGCATGGTTCGGCAGATTCACGATAATAATGAAGCGATATAGGTATAAGCAGAGTAACTCGGATCACACTTTGTTTCTGAAGAGGAAGGGTGAACTTATTACATGCCTTATCATCTATGTCGATGACATGATTATAACAAGCAATGACGTGGAAGAAATAGCGGCGCTCCGAAGAAACTTATTTGAAGAATTTGAAATGAAGGATCTTGGACGGTTGAAATATTTCTTGTGGATAGAGGTTTTGAGGTCAAAACATGGGATTTTCATCTCACAACGGAAATATGTGTTAGACCTACTAGCTGAGACAGGTTTGATTGATTGCAAACCAGCAGATACACCTATAATGGTAAACCATGGCTTGAAGTTGGAAGAGGGAGCAGAACTTGCTGGTAGAGAAACCTATCAGAGATTGGTGGGAAAGTTGATTTACTTATCTCACACTAGGCCGGACATAGCATATGTTGTTAGAGTAATGAGTCAGTTCATGCAAAACCACAGGTGGAACACATGGATGCTACCTTGAGGATTTTACGTTACCTTAAAGGCACACCTGGACATGGGATTCTATTCCGAAAAAATTGGCATTTAGAGGTAAAGGGGTACACGGATGCAGATTGGGCTGGTAACCCGATTGATAGAAGATCTACTTCCGGCTACTTTTTTTATAGTTGGAGGCAACCTTGTGACATGGAAAAGTAAGAAGCAGAAAGTAGTCGCATTGTCAAGTGCAGAGGCAAAATTTAGAGGGATCGCAAAGGGGTTAGCTGAGCTACTCTGGATCAAGAAATTGTTGACTGAAATTGGCTATCCACCACAGGAAACTTGCTAAATGTTTTGTGATAATAAGGCAGCCGTTAGCATCTCAAAGAATCCGGTACAGTACAATCGCACCAAACACGTTGAAGTAGATCGACACTTTATTAAGGAGAAGCTTGAAGAAGGAATCATCAGTCTTCCATATGTGCACTCTGAAGATCAACTGGCAGATGTCCTGACCAAAGCTATTAGTAGGCAAGTGTTTCATGAAGTGTTGTCCAAGTTGGGTGTGGGAGATCCCACGACTCAACTTGAGGGAGAGTATTAGAATAGGAACGTATCCTATTAGATGTAAAAAGAGAGATTATAGGAAAGGATTGATCTCACCTTATTGTAGGATCAATCCTTTCCTTACTTACATTGATCCCTTCCTAGAATTAAGCAAAAGCAGTCTATAAGACTTGTAATTGTAACGCACATTATGATATGAAAAACAATTATAGAAATTATGTTCTTTCTAGTCTCATAACGTCATCCAGTGAAGGGCATGCCCCTCCATGCAAACAAGGGCTAAGGACACCTTCAGATTGTCTGGCATTTGTTGTATATGAAAATACTATTCTGCTCGTCGCACCCATGCCAAGGGCTCATTGCCATTAAAGTTAGGAAGCTCCACTTTCTTAGCCGAAATCTGTACATCTTCTAAGGTGATGAAGCGATTCTATAATTTAACAATTCCAAGGGGTGGGGAGGGGATTGCACCAGTGTGGGCTGGGGATATTGCCTCCATCGAAACAGAAGGGCTTCCTACCTCCTTACATGGCCCCTTACCCTTAAGAACTGTAGTCAACAGATTTTTGAGTTCCTCCAACTGTTTGCAAGTTTCTTCCAGTTGGTGACGATTCCCAGCAATTTCTGAACCCAGTCCCCCGATCTGTTGCCCTAAAGTCCCAAGGCTCCTCTCCATCGTTTCCACCCTACTTCCATGCATGTGTTTGTCATTGGGGTCGCTTCTCTCTTCGAATTTGTTCCACGCTCACCGCACCAATTTGACGAGTTAGGAGCTCCGAAAGAGTGAAGAGAATGAAAATGATATACTGAAGTAAGAAATTACAGAGTTTTCAAGCTCTGTCCAAGCAAATGCCGATAGTGCTAATTGCAACAATGATTGTGTAAAAGATAGAATCTCTCTCATTCCCCACTGTACTATCTATAGAAACTAGCCTCTCAATTCAGTTTTAACCTTTTCCGATTAATTCTCTTTCTCTGTCCTCCTAGAATAAACCAGTAAAGGTTTATTTCCTCCATAGTGCCCTCGCTTGCTATCACCCCCTCACTCACCGAGGTGGACGAACGGAGGGGTGAAGCTCTTCTTAAAAGAACCTGTCTGTACCTTGATAGAAGAAGATTCAAGATAATTTGGTATCTACTCCAATTGTTGAAGAAAATTTGAAGGTTGATAAAGCAACAAGAACTGAACCACCAGCTCTAACAAAATCCACAACACAAGAGCATACAAAAGCTAGTTTATCTCTTTCCTCTAACAGTTATTCCCTGTTCAATAAACATTCATCTACATTTTTACAGTCAACTGTGCTATCACTGCAATGTCAAATACAGGAGGCAGAACATCAGACAGTTTCCTAAAACAACCAACTTGCTATGAAACAGAAGCAATACCAAAAGAGTGAAATTTCCACCAGAACCCATAAAACAATAGTCAGTGATATTACTTGAGAGTTGACAAAGGATCCATAGTTGCAGCATTGTATTTATTTCCATGTTAGACATCTTTCATTTTTTTCATTAGCTGAGAAATCTGAGTATAATATCAGGTCCTTTCCTTGCAGAGAATGATAATTGAACTACTTTGCAACATTGGACGCAAACATTGATCTTGAAACAGATGCAATATCTGCATCTGCACTGTCAATAGTCCAATTACACGAGCCAATTTCTAAGCCAGAGCTGAATGCCTTTAAGATTAATGCCGCATTGTAACAGGTTTCTTCTGCATATTTGACTATTTCAACCTTTTGTATGCAAACTTGCACATCTTCTGAGCTGTGAAAAATTCCCATCTACAATGTTACTAACATAAGCAAATGCTAATAATTGAACAAAGCATACACTAAGTAGATGAAACTAATCATTCAGACACCAGTATAAGATAACACCAAGCACATGTCAATCTGAGATTGGTAACATGACAACAAATAGAGTTGTTATTTACTGTTATTTAGATTATAACTATTGTTTGTAACCTCTGTTCATATCCAATCTACTGAAGGTGACAGCAAAGATGGCAAAACCCCTAATGGATCATGATTCGGATTCGAGAGAGGGAGAGGATGGGGGACCCCAGTAGACACGGGGAAGTGAGTGTCCATGAACTTTAAAACAGCAGCATAAACATCTAAGAGGCATTTATGACTCTCTAATTGCCATACGATGTTACGCTTGTTTCATTAATCAAAAATACAAAAAAGTAATACTGATTTCCAACTTAAATTATCTTGTCCATGAGCTTGTCAAAAGAAGAACATGTTAGAAGCATAAGAACAATTCTCATGTACCCATTTATCAGAAAAATCTATATTAAATCTCAACTAAAAGATATTAACCATAAGGCTCTTCAGGCTAAGCGCTGCAGCACCGATACCTGTACAATGGCATCCATCCAGCCATCTCCAATCCATCTTTGCCAAAAGCTATCTCCTTTAGAGGTGATGGAAGAAATTCAAGCTCGTCCCACTTCAACCATTGAGGAAAATTGGGTTCAAATCCGTAAATGTGCACGAATGCATTGAGACAAGATCCTTCATCATAAGTTGACTAAGACTTGCTGTAGCTTCAGTTGCATATATCTGAGCCAGCCAAACACAAGAGTTCAGCCATATAGTAAGATTGGGACACAAGATAAGTTTTAAACACTATTATTTTACGAATTATTTGAAAGCAAAAGGAAAAGTTAAGACTATACCGGTTACCTTGGCAGAAAACCCCTTGTCTTGGGTCAAAAATGGCAAGCCAAGCATGCCTGTCATCCTTGAAATGAGCACAATGTCAATAGAAGAAGGATCCCATAGATGCAAGTTCTTCACAGTCATGTACCAAGGCTCTGCACGGATAAAATTTCCCTTATCAAGAGGCTGTTCAATTTTCTGCCTCTTGTGAATCTCGAATTCCATATCCATGGACAAATAACGAGAAC
>JANZLX010000137.1:0-10174 GCA_025531955.1 Erythroxylum orinocense
CAGTCGATTTTACCGACCCCTTTACCGACCGAATTTTCGGTCGGAGAATCACGCTTACTTAAGTTCACCGACCGAATACTGGTCGGTCGCAAAATTTGAACATCCAGCCAACTTCTCCAACCGAACATTTGATTCTGTCGGTATTTCCAACGAATCTTAATACCGTCGGTATTGGTCGGTCGCAAATTATGCTTTTTCTTGTAGTGGTAGATAGATGACACAGCACCTGCTGCTGATTAGCGAGTAAGCGATCTCGACCAAGCAACCATAGAAAGGATCTAATCCGTTGAGGACCGGGCCATTTCCAAACAAAGTCCCAAAATCTACCATTATCACATCGACCCAAACCTTTAATCATCTCATAAGCCAAAACAGTGGTGAAAACACCATCAGTAGAATCTTTCCAACTTACCTGATCGCTACCATATGGCATCCGAGGGGGGAGAATACCGACTAGAGTCATACACACCAAAGACGGAAGCCATTGTTGGAAACGTTCCACCTCCAGTTACCACACTCATCAACAAAACTATGAACTTTGAGTGGAATAAGCAGATCAGGAATTTCACCAATGGCATGCTGTAGAAAAGGACCCCAATCCCCTACCCAGTCATCCGACCAAAACCTCACCGTTAAACCATTCTGAACGATCCACTTGATACCATTGTCAACATGGACCCACGAGGCGGCTATCCCTCTCCAGATGGAGGAATTGCCTTTTAAATTTATCCAAGCAGGAATGGTCTCGCTGTCAATGATTCACGTTTTACACCCATGATGGGTCTAAACATCATCTTGCGATTCATAGATGATATATAAAGGCACGACTATGACAACGATTTGAGAGATAAAATAGATAACTTACTCTGTGTAATTTGCTTTTGCTCTCGACACTGGTGCTTTCAAATTTTTGAAAAGGAGATCTCTGCGTTCTTTAATCGGTGGCATATAACAACTCATCAAGTATGTATGTTTTGTTTTTCCCAAGCATATACAATCGATCCTATGGTATATGATCTGTTTATATATTTCTAACAGATATAACAAACGTCCAACAAGCTGCCTATACATTGTATTATCATCGAGGATCTCACTATCATCACTGCGCAATTTAGATGTAGACTTGGTTGCTAGTGGGGTTTTGGCTGGTTTGCACTCCAAAAAACCATTATCATTAAGAATTTCAAGACAATACTTCCTCTGAGAAATATGAATCCCTGCAGCTGATCGGGCTATCTCCAGACCAAGAAAATATTTCAAGTCACCAAGGTCTTTGATCTTAAACTGATCATCCAAGTAAGCTTTGACTGTGGGGATCTCATGTTGATCATTGCCTGCGAGGATCACATCATCAACATATACTAATAATGCAGTGAATGAGTGAACATTGTTCTTAACAAACAATGAATGATCTGAGGAAGATTGTTGGTAGTTAAAAGAAAGCAAGGAAGCAGTGAGTTTGGAAAACCACTACCTGCTAGCTTGCTTTAATCCATAGAGCGATTTTTGAAGCCTGCAAACTTTATTAGGACCAGAACTTTCAAAACCAGGAGGCATCAACATGTAGACCTCTTCATGTAATTCCCCATGAAGAAATGCATTATTCACATCAAGTTGTTGAAGATACCAATTGTTAGAAGCTGCTAATGCAAGTAAAAGTCTCACGGTAGACATCTTGGCCACTGGGGAAAAAGTATCAAAGTAATCAATCCCTTCGGTCTGTATGTAACCCTTGGCAACTAAACGAGCCTTGTAACGTTCAATGGATTCATCAGCCTTATGTTTCACATGAAAGACCCACTTGCAACCAATAGCTTGCTTTCCAGGAGGTAAATCTGTAACAATCCAAGTCTTATTTTGTTCAAGAGCACTAATCTCAGCTTGCATTGCGTCCCTCCAATGTGGGTGTTGGACAGCTTGCTTATATGTTTTTAGTTCACAAGTGGCAGTAATGGCTAGTGTATAGTGTAAATGAGTGGCAGAAAGATTAGAATAAGAAACATTATTAGTAAGGGAATGAGAATTACCTGGAAGAGAATTGGTACAAGCATGAACAGTAGGACAATCATAGTCTTGTAGGTAAGCTGGTGGTTTCTGGTTCTCTGTGGTCGAGAAGAAGATGGGTCAGATGAGGCACCCGGTGGTGTAGATGCTGAATCATCATAAATGGGGGTTGAATGGAAAACAGGCAAGGAAGGTGTTGATGAATCAAGTAAAAGGGGTGAGGATTGCGGATTTTTTAAAAAGGGAAAATGAGTTTCATGAAAAGTGACATGACGAGAGAGAAAAATGGCTCAGGTTTCAATGTCAAGAAGAATGTAACCTTTAACTGTTGGTGAAAAACCAAGAAAAACGCAGGTTCAAGAACGAGGATCAAATTTGTGTATATGAGCAGACAAAGTAAAGGCATAGGCTAAACACCCAAAAACTTTCAAAAGAGTGTAATCAGGCTTGGTTTTGTGTAGAATTTCAAAAGGTGTAGGAGTGCAGTTAATAAGGTAAACAATATGAAGTACTGTATAGCCCCAAAAATATTGAGAAACATGGGAATGAAATAAAAGGGCTCTAGTTATATTGAGAATATGTTGGTGTTTTCTTTCGACTAAACCATTTTATTGTGGGGTCTCAACACAAGAGGTTTGATGGATTGTGCCTTTTGAAGCATAAAAGGAGGCTAAGTCAAATTCATGGCCATTGTCAGATCTTATAACTTTGATTTTCGAAGAAAACTGGGTTCCAACAAGATGAAAGAAATGTTTTAAGTGGTCTCAAACTTCAGATTTGGTTTTTAAAAGAATAATCCATGTATACCATCTATAATCATCAACAATTGTCAAAAAATAACGATGACCATGTATTGAAACAATAGAATTTGGACTCCAAATATCAGCATGTATAAGATCAAACATGTTTGTTGAAACAGAGTTGCTTACAGGAAAAGAAAGCTTCTTATGTTTAGCTAAATGACAAGCTTTACAAGCTGAGTTATCAGAAATTGAAAGTGAAGGTATATTTGGTAAAAGTAACTTTATTCTTGAGTCTGAAATATGACCAAGACGAGAGTGCCATATATGAGAAGAAGAGCTAGAAACACCATTGGTGGATGAAGTAGAAAGGGTAAAAGACTGAACCGGATGATCAAGCAGGTAGAGTCCATTGAGTGCTTTAGCTGTACCAATCGTCTTCCAGGATGGGAGAGCTTGAATATTACAAGAAGAAGAATGAAAGGTAAAACAACAAGGTAAAGTAGAAGTTAGTTTGGTAACAGACAGTAAATTGAAAGTAAAGGTTAGGATATAAAGAACATCATGCAAATATAGATGATCAGTGAAAATAACTGTGCCGGATATGGTTGCTTCAAGTTTCAAACCATTTGGTAAAGTAACAAGGATAGGTTTAATAGTCCCGTAGGTTGTAAAACAAGATAAGGAAAAAGTAATATGATCAGTGGCACCTGTGTCTATAATCCAAAAGGGTGATTTGGGAGAGAATGTACCTGCTGTGGTAGCTAAGGTAAGCGATGTGTCACGGATAACTTTGTTGGTAACAGGGGTCTGAATCAAAGCAAGCAACTGAGAGTACTGCTCTTGAGTCAAAGTAAAACCAGAATTATTAGCGAAATTATCAACTGAAACAGATGAAGGCTCGGCAACATCATCAGAGTACACATTGTTTGCACGAGCTTGCCCTCTCACTTTGTATCCAGGAGGAAATCCATTTTTTCTAAAAACAAGTCTCAACAGTATGTCTTGGGCGTTGGCAAAAAGTGCAAAACCTCTTGTCAACATTAGATTGAGCAATGGGTCTCTTTGTAACAGCACAAACACTAGAATCAGATGGTGCATCAGAAGAACCAATATTATTAACAAACACCTTGGAAGCACCAATAGCAAACTGTCTTTCTTGTTGAATGACCATGGAAAAAACCTTATTGAGAGTAGGCAAAGGATCAAGCAACATAATCTGTAAGCACCAATATTATTAACAAACACCTTGGAAGCACTAATAGCAAACTGTCTTCCTTGTTGAATGACTATGGAAAAAACCTTATTGAGAGTAGGCAAAGGATCAAGCAACATAATATGTGATCTAACAAAGAGGTACCTATCATTGAGACCTTTAAAAAACCAGATAACACAATCATCTTCATGATAACGTTTGATTGTCTGCAAAACTCCACAAGAATAGGGAGTAGCACAAGAACAAGTAGGAAAAGGGCGAAAATGAAGCAATTCATCCCATAAAATCTTAAGCTTAGTAAAGTAATCAGTGACTTTTTGACCAAAAAAAAAGTAATCAGTGACTGACTTATCATCCTGTTTAAAAGTTGAAATCTCTTCTTGTAAATCAGATATACGATAGATGTCACCTTGAGAGAACCTTTCACGCAAATCATTCCAAATTTCAGAAGCTATGTTGAGCCAAAGCACGTTGCTAAAAATGGAAGGTGTAACCGAATGATTAAGCCACGAGATGACCATTGTATTGCAGCGTTCCCAAGCTGGATACATCGGATCAAGACGCAAAGGAGCCATGATTGTACCGTCAACAAATTGAAGTTTATTTTTAGAGAGAAGAGCTAATCTCATAGCTCGTGACCAGGTATTGTAATTCGAGCTTGTGAGAGCTGGTGAAACAAGAATCAATGAAGGATTTTCATTTGGATGCAAGAAATAGGGACTAGAAATAGGGATTTGAGGATCGACTAATTCAACCATTTCTGGATTTTCAATGGAACAAAGAAGAAAAGCCAGAAAATGCCAAGAAAACGAGAGAAAATATCGAGAAAATGAGAAAAATTAGGAGAGAAACAAGAGAACGGCAAATGAATTTCTGATCTCTGACACCATGTGGAGAAGTTAACTTGGGAATTTTCTACAACTGTTCGTTGAGTATACAGTGTATCTATATACAAGTTTACAACTCAAGAAAGGAGAAAAACTAACTCAACTATCTTACAAATACGAACTACCGTAGACTAACTAACAAACTAATTAAGTTAAAAGTAATACGCTGACATTATTAACTGTAATATAAAATTTTTATTTATTATTATTATTATGATTATTAATAACAATACTTTTGTATAAATTATTGTTATTATTAATTAAATTATTATTGATACCACACATTTTGTTTTTTGTTATTATCAATTTATTATTATTATTAGTAGTAGTAGTAGATGTAGTAGTAGTAGTATATGTATTATAAGTATTAGTATCGCATCCATTTTGTCTTTATTATTATAATTATGCTAATAAAATTATTATTATTATTATTATTATTATTATTATTACATAATTTGTATTTATTATTATTCAAATTTATTATCATTATACATTTTTACACTTATTTATGTTTGGTTATTATTTTTCTTGTTATTAAAATAATAATAACAATTATTATTATTGTTATTCGTGACTTATTTGAAATTTTTATTATTATTATTATTAGTTAATTTTTTAACTAATACAAACCATTTATAATAAAAGTACCAATGGATCACATATTACTAATCTTATTAAGAACCAGGGGCATATTCGTCATTTGCATTTTTCTGTTCTGTCCCCTGCAACCAAACATATTCTGTCCTCGAGACGGAGACAGTTTTCTCTGTTCTGTCCACCATAACTAAACATCTCACTGTCCCCAATTTCTGTTCCGTTCCGTCTCTAGCTACCGGAGACAGCAACCATATGCAGCGTAAAGGAGCAAGTTAGATTGAAGTCAGTTTACAAGAGAGAACTGATTACGATAGTGTTTGGTATACAAAAATGAAATCACTACCTTATGGGTGATAAATTTTTTGTGCCTACTAGCTAAAGTTTGAAACATCTTTTTGAACAGCGACTAGTTTCAGAAGAGCATCAAAAGTGGTTGACCAAATTACTAAGCTTTAACCTTGAAATTGAATATAAGCTCGAGGAGAAAGCAAGGCAACAGATGCACTATCTAGAATGTCATCCTTACTGATTAGTACAGTTTCTCAATGTTTAGATGTGACCGAATTAATGGCACAAGCAAACTTAGATGAAGAATCAAGGGCCATTAAAGAGGCCTTGAGTGTCGACCTAGATAGCAAACCTAACTGGTCGTTAGTGCAAAGGCATTTATGATAAAAATATAGCTTGGTGATT
The DNA here is from genome assembly GCA_025531955.1 of Erythroxylum orinocense. Classification (NCBI taxonomy): domain Eukaryota; kingdom Viridiplantae; phylum Streptophyta; class Magnoliopsida; order Malpighiales; family Erythroxylaceae; genus Erythroxylum; species Erythroxylum orinocense. The sequence goes on from JANZLX010000137.1 coordinate 6,138, forward strand.
TCAAAATCTTCCCCTCATTATAACAATCTTAGCTGAGTTTTATAAGAGTTTGATTCTTGAACACTCTGGATTTTTGAAGGCTTATAAAAGGGTAATGGTAGAACTATATTGGGAAGATATGAAAATAATATTAACAAATTTGTTAAATCTTATTTGTTTACAAAATAAGCAATTATTTTTATCACCAGGGGGACCTTTGCAAACTTTATCAATTTCATAACAAGTATAGGAGGATGTTGCGATAGACTTCATCGAAAGGTTACCTAAGTATATTAAATGTTATTATGGTGATTGTGGATCGATTTAGTAAGTACGGGCATTTTATTGCTTTTAAGCATCCTTTTACAGCCACTATTATCGCTGATGTTTTCGTATATGTTGTTAAATTATATAGGTTTTCAAGATCTATCATCTCAGACCAAGAAAAAATATTTCTATGTCATTTTTGGACCGAATTATTCAAGTTATAGCAGAAAAAGTTGAGGAAAAGTACCACCTACTACCCTCATACGAACATCCAAAAAGAAGTAGGTAAATAGATTATTTATGCTATTTCGTGCAATCCTACCCTAAACATTAAAGGCAGCCAATATATAGCTGCCTTGGGCCGAATGTTGGTATAATATAACCTTCATATCACCACGAAATTGACTCCTTTTAAGATGGTGTATGGAAGGGAACCCCTTCCTCCCTTACAATAGTAGCCAACAGAAGCTTATAACTCAATCGTAGAAGAGCAACTGTAAGGTAGGGACTTGATTATTAAGGAGCTGAAAGAGCAATTGATTGGCATAAGAAAAAATGAAAAACAATGCGAATCAATGCCATTGGGATGTCTCATTTCAAGTGGTTTGGTTTGTCTCAAAAATAAACCTTACCGAAGCTGGTCATTGGCCAATAAGGAAAATGAGAAGTTCTCACTGCAATATTTTAGCCCTTATCCTATTGTTTAAAAAATATGTCCGGTAACATACAAACTCAAACTCCCTAGTTCCGCTCATGTCCATCCGATGTTCTATTTTTCCTAGCTCAAAGCTACCATTAGGCATATTATGCCTTGCCAAGAGATTCCCCAGGTGTTGCATGGTGATTAGGAATGGAAAGTGAAGCTAGGGAAGATTTTAAGCATTTGGCTAGCAAAGAACCAGCAGAACTGTTCTGAAGTGCTCATCCAATGGAAGAGCCTCTTGGACTTTGAGGTTTCTTGGGAACCCTAGGACACAATTGGTCAGAAATTTCTTGAGTTTGACCTTGCCAACAAGGTGAAAGTCATAGGGGGAGGTGTTGTTAGTGTTGAGAAATCGGGCTAAGATCATATTTCGCGCAGTGGAAAATTATAAAAAAATTGTGTATTTAATTTCCTGAAAGTCAAGATCAATAAAATTCTATAAAATGATTAACACGTAAATCATAACAAAACGTGGATATTAATTCATACCTTATTCTGAAGTTTGATTCTTTTCTTGTCGTATCCATTGAATTGTTTTTGAAATTGGTCTATCTAAACTACCATAAGCATATAAGTGTCCAGCTTCTAACAGTATTCACAGAACAAGTTGAGAGAACTTTGCAATTGTTGCTTAGAGGGTTAGGCAAGGACAACTAGATCCATTAAAGTTTAAACCTATTTATAATAGATTTTGAACATTTTAATAATTTAATTGAAATTAAATTCTAATTTCAATTAAACTTTAATTAGAATTATAAATAATTATACTTAAATACCAATTGTGCTCAATTCTAGTCTTTTTATGTTTTATTAATATTCAGTCTTGAGAAAACATAGAAGGTGAGAAGAATGTTCTTCATATTTTCTATTAGAATTATACAGGTATGTATACAAGAATACATAGGCTAGAGAAGGAAAGTAATTCCTATGATTATGTTAAATCCTTATAAATATATCATTTATGTATACTCCCTATGGATATGTTACCGTTTGTAATAGCTATTTACAACTGTTACATTTTATAACACTCCCATTTAAACTGGAGCATAGATATTGATCATGCCCTGCTTGTTACAAATGTAATTAACCTGATTCCCAAATAATGCTTTGGTAAACACATCAGCTATGTAGAGTTGAGATTGATCCATCTTCTAGCTTTTCTTGAGTAAAATGACAGTCAATTTCTATATGGTTGGTTCTCTCATAAAACACGGGATTGTTTGCAATATAAATAATTGTTTCGTTGTCACACCATAAGTTCATTGGTTTAGACTGAACAAGCCCAATCTCACCAAGTAAATGACGTAGCCATATAAGTTCACAGGTCGTTTGTGTCATAGCCGTATATTTGGAGTCTGCACTTGATCGGGATATAACACTCTATTTCTTACTCTTCTAAGAAACAAGATTGCCTCCAACAAAAGACACAATAATAGTTCAATTTCACAGTAATAGTTCAATTTTCCCACAATCTTTTTGTACTTTTTAGGATTCTCAAGCAAGTCTCCATCTTTAACTTTTAACTTCACATTTAGTATCATAAGCGCATCACATATCCTTGCCCTAATAAAACCAACATCATCTAATAAATCCAGGCAATATTTTCTTTGAGATAGATAGATCCCCTTATGACTGCGAGAAACTTCAATTCCTAACAAATATTTTGATGGTCCTAAATCCTTTGTTTGAAAGCGACTCCCAAGGAATGCTTTCAACCCTGTGATCCCAGCTTCATCGCTTCCAGTGATCATTATATCATCCACATAGACAACCAGTAAAATGCACCCAGAACTAGAAGATGCCAAGAATACCGAGTGATCATATGTACTTCTTTATAAGCCAAACTCAATCACTACAATATTGAATCTCCCAAACCAGGCACAAGGAGATTCCTTCAATTCATGTAGAAACTTTCTTAATTTGCACACTTTCCCTGACTCCCCCTAAGCAACAAATCCAGGTGGTTGCTCCATGTAAACCTCTTCACGTAAATCCCTATGTAAGAATGCATTCTTCACATCAAGTTGGTGAAGTGCCCAACTATAAGTAGCAACTAAGGAGATAAACAGGACGACGGAAGAAGGTTTTGTAACTAGAGAAAAATTTATAGAATAATCTACCCCATATGTCTGAGCATATCCTTTATCAAACAACCAAGCTTTTAATTATGCAACAGAACTATCAGGATTCATTTTAACAGCGAATACCCACTTACAACCAATGACTTGCTTCTGTGAAGGAAAAGGCACAAGATCCCAAGTATGATTTTGCTCTAAAGCCATCATCTCTTCTTTCATTGCAGCTTGCCAACCTTCATAAGACAGTTCTTCAGCTAGGGTGTTGGAACAACAACAGAGTCTAAGGAAGCTACAAAAGACTTAAAGGATAGAGATAGAGTATAGTAAGACACAAAGGAAGAAACAGGGTAAGTACATGTGCGTTTACCTTTACGAAGGTAAAGGCTATCATTAGGTGATAGTGAGGAATCTAGAAATGAAGCAAAATGAGTCGGGTCCATATCCTAACTGATAAGGGATGCCTCAATAGAATGATGCACACGTCGAGAATAAACTTGACGAATAACTAGTCAAGAGGGAGGAGAAACTACATGTTCATTGATAGTATAAATAAGAAAATTGTCCCCTGAATTAGTAGAGTGAGAAGAAGAGGACACATGAGAATCAAAGAAAGGTGTATTCTCGCAAAAGGACACATCAGCAGATACCAAGTAACTACCTAGAGAAGAAGAGTAACAACGATATCCGTTTTGTTCACGAGTGTTGGATCCCGTTTCCGAAATCCAACTACTTATACAGATTCCCGCATACGTACACATGATTCCTTAAACCGAAGAAAACATAATCGAAAGTCGAAATCGAAAGAACGGATTGCTTATAGAGGACCGCTACAGAAGCGGAATCGGAGCAAACAGAATACTCGGATAACAAATCGAAGACAAACGAACGCGTTGGAAACCCTAATCATTTCTAAAACCGGTCTGAATTTTTTTCTTTTCTTCTCATAAATTTCTATTCTCTTTCTTTTTATTCAAACTTATTCAAATCATAACCACTCATTCAAAACATAA
>JANZLX010000142.1:0-12082 GCA_025531955.1 Erythroxylum orinocense
CCTTATAAGTCATTTTACACTTAAACAGCTAATACTAAACAACTAATTTTACCAAACATCTTTAACAAACAGCTAATGCAATTCGCTGGTTAAATCAGCTGATAGAATCAGCTATCAGCTATCAGCTAATTGCCAAACAGGGCCATAATCTTCATCGAAAGGTAAAAGTTAGTTAAGTTCTGAGTCAATTCGCACATATCCAACCAATGTGTACCCATCGTCTAATCTGATTGCTTATGATCTATCATTTGAGCACCATTTCATCCTTAGTCCAGCCAGATTTTTTGTTCAATTTATGTTTATTACCTATATGAGACAAAATTGGTCGATTAAATAATAAATCGGTAGATTTTCATGATAAAACCTAGCGATTTTCTTAAAAATTGGCCATATTATAAAAAATATGCCATGCAAGTGGGGTCACCTTTATTCTTTAAAAAACTACCTTATCAGTTGTCAATTTCATGGTCCTGCTTCAATTTTGCATGTCATTAAAAGGTTTTGAAATCCGTTAATATATGATTCATGCAAATTGAAAGAATTGTAAAAAAATTGAGATTTTAATTTTTAATAAGTATATTTCTAACTTTGACTCACAATCTACCAATACATTATATTTTTCATATTTTATAATTTATATGTATTTCATTATATTTTAATTAAAAATTTTGATTTAAATTACTATTGATAAAAAACAAATTACTATTTTATCTTTAAAAATATTAAATTTATTTACTCTCACTAATAAATTATGTTTGACAAATTTTAGATTATTTATTTATCCCATTATACTTTAATTGAAAATTTTAAAATTATTATTGATAAAAAATTATTATTTTTTATTATGAATTTGTTTAATAAATTAAATTATTAATTAGTATATATAAGTAATTTTGCTTAAGATAACTTAAAAATATATTTAAAATAATATTTAAACTATAAAGAAGTGTGATTAATGGACATTAAAAAAGAACTTGGAATAAAGATAGAATCATTTCTATTATCCTTCTTTGAACATACTTTAACTTTTATGAATTATTTAAATGATAATATAGAAACACAACTTTTATTTTTTATTATTATTTTAAATTTTATGTTAGAATTAATCTTAATTTAAATTATTAGATTTATTATATATTAATAAGTATTATTAGTGCATTTTTATTTCAATAAAGTATTTTATTTTATAGTATATTTTTACTTATTCTTATAATTTTTACTTCTTATTTATTATATATCGGTTGAACTTTTAAACCTTAAACATTTTCTTTAACTGGTTCGATGTCCGGTCTGGTTTTTAAAACACTGGTCCACTAAAGACATCTTAGGCAAGTTCAACTTGTAACATCTCATTCCCACACTAAGAGTTAGAATCTGAAAATTTGGTACATGTGAGCTCAAAGAGAGATTACGGAAGTGCATTTTCATGCTCATGCATAATGTTAGTATATACGCACATAAATATTGAATCTTTGCACATAAAAATAATTCTACATGCGTACATGTGAGCTCAAAGAGAGATTATGGAAGTGCATTTTCATGCTCATGCATAATGTTAGTATATACACACATAAATATTGAGTCTTTGCACATAAAAATAATTCTACATGCATTCATTAACAATTTGTTGACCCCTGAATTTTTCTTCTTTAGCTAAACATGTTTCAAATAATTACGAGGGGTGCGTAGGTGAATTTTTGGGAGTTAATTTTTTTTCATATATATGTTGATAGAATTTATTTCATGGGTTAGTTAAATTGGAAGTAGTAAGAATGCATAAAAAGGGTGTTTTGGGTAGCTTAGTTAGTTTAAAAACCATAAGGCATTAACGAAAGGGCAAGGTGGACTTTTATCAATCATTAAGGGTAATGGGAAGAAAGAAGTGCTGTTTTCTTCCTAATGAGGGGAAAAAACGAAAATGGAAAAGAAGGAAGTGAAATAACAAATCAAAGAGAGAGAAGAGAAGTTTCGGTGGCTGAGAGGAAAGGAAAGAGTTGAGATAGGGTTTTTATCTATTCTAAGCCTTCTAGAGAAATTTTGAGGTTTGCAAGAAGGGAAAAAGGTAGAGAAAGATAAGATCTTTCTTTTGAACCAAACATCTTTTCATTTGGTGAAGGTTTAAGGTAAGATCATTGTTAATCTTTTGAATTTTTGGAAGAATTTTGATTCATGAAGTTTAGGAAATGCATGGATTTAGGTATTCTAGAACCAATGTTAGTTTTTGTTCTTTATGGTATTTTCAATTGAAAACCTATCAAGTGGGAATTTTGTCATTGTTGAAGGAAATCAAGAAGGGTATCAATAGAGGCAAAAGGAGTATAAGGAAAGACATCCTTAAGCCAATTTATTAAGCAAGGAATTCAAGGTGGGTTACATTTTTATAATTAAGTAATAAGTCATAAATGTCTCTTTCAATAAATGGAAATAAATGATTTCAACTACTTTTAAATGTGCATTTATTGCTCTTTGAATGCTTTGAAAATGCGCTATATGTTTAGTATATGTATTGTGTTATGAGTTATGAAAGAAAAGATGAAAATGATTTTTGGAAAAGATAGCAAGTTTATCAAATCAGGTTTTCAAAAATGTGCCATAAGGGCAAACTATTTTCAGTTTATGAATTACATATTATGTGGGTTTAGTGTAGTCCCTTCAAGAATGTCACATGCACATTGACCAAGTTAAAGGCTTCTCCCACCTACCCGCTAGTGGCACAGAGCTCCTTCATGGATTCCCTCAAGTTTACGACTATAAAGGACCATTATGTAAAAATGTGTAGTGCATCATGTTTATAGATCTACCCAAACCATTTTGATATGCTTATGTGCTCATGATAAGTTGACAAGAGTGATGCATACATAATTTGCATAAACCTGAATTTTTGCATTGGAAATGTCTATATAAATGGTTTTTCTTGTTACCGATTATAAAATTGTTGCCCATGGGCTTTACGCTCACCCCTATTCTCCTCCCCATATCCAGGTGATCAGTAAGATATTGAGTAGTCAAGGGTTAAGGCATCACTCCAATCTTTGTTTATTTTGTATTTGAAGCAACAAGGTTGTAGTTGCTTTTTTTTAAGCAAATCATGGTTCATGTATATTTTGTATTTTGGGATTTTGAGATATTAATGTATTTGCGACTTAAAATGCCCACTAAATCTTTGTAAAACTCTTATCTTTTGATGCAAATGGAATATGATTGCATTTTTGCTCATGACTCTCTCTCAAGTTGTACATTGCATTTTTTTAAGTTTCCATAGGGGAAAATCTAGATTAATCTAGGCTGATTTAGGCAATTATGCCTGCTAAAAAGTTGTAGATCATCTTTCTAGCTTTCTAACAGCATATAGTATGGAATTTTTGGGCATTTGAGTTGAAAGTTATGGCCCTTATAAAGGGAGATATTCAGGAGTATAGATAGTATCATCTGTGAAGACGTATCGTCTATGATGACATCATATCGTCTGTGAAGACGTATCATCTGTGATGACGTCATATCGTTTGTGAAGACATATCGTCTATGAAGGCGTCATATCATCTGTGATGATGTCATATTTTCTGTGATGACGTCATATCTTCTATGGTTGACTTTCTGCTTCTTCTTATGTTGACCGAAACTTCTTTTTCTGTGTACTATTCATCTGGTCCAATTTTTTCCTTCTAGACGATAGAATCTGTCTTCAAGGCCTTATAAAAGTTGTAGATCTCGAAGTCTTCTTTCAAACCGTCCTAAGGTGATCTTAATCTGACATCTCTAGTGACAGTTATGCTAATTGTCCCAAGACAGGTGCAATATGATTGAGGACAAAACCCTGTTTGATTCCTTCGGCCATAACCTTGTTATGGAATCTCCATATGAGGTGATACTTATCTCTAAATAAACTACAGATATAGAGCCACAAATGATCTGAACAAGTCAAATTGAAATTCCAGTTTGAGGTATCCTAACAATCTGTTTAGAAATAGGAGAAATGAGTTATTTTGATGTTTTTCATGGTGTGGGCACTCCACCCTTGTGGGATGTGCGTTCAGATGTCACTTAGGACGTTGGGCCTGTGCCTCTCGAGGGCGGGGTGTCCAACAATGATTGTGCTATATTTTGGAAGGGCATTATCTTAAAGAATATCCCATTTGTGGCACATCAAGGTGGCAAGTGGATGATGGGAAAGGGAAAGAGATACTGCATAAAATCTTGAGATACTTTCCTATTAAACCACGACTACAAAGGCTTTTTATGTCAACAAAACAATCATAGTTATGAGGTGGCATAAAGAGAAACACATTGATGATAACATTATGCATCATCCAAAGGACTCAAGGGCATAAAAAGACTTTGATGGAAAGTTTCCATAGTTTGGACAGGATTGTCATAATGTTCGATTTGGTTTAGCCTCTAATAGATTTAATCCATTTGGCAGTATGAGTACTTCTTATGGCACGTGATAGGTAATTCTTATTCCATACAATTTACCTCTATAGAAATGTATAAAGAGTTGTTTTTGTTATTATGTTTGCTTATTCCAAGTCTTACTACTTCTAGTAAGGATATCGATGTATACATTTAACCACTAATTGATGACTTAAACCATCTCTCAAAGGTTGGATTAAAAACTTGTGATGTTGTTGAAGGTGAAACATTTATAATTTATGTGGCTCTTTTGTAGACTATAAATGTTTTGCCAACTTATGGCAATTTGTTTGGATGGAGTACTAAAGGGTATACAACATGTCTTATGTGTAACCATCAAACTCATTCAATAAGGCGATGAAGCAAAATATGTTAGATGGGACATCATACTTAGAACATGGGCATAGATGGCAAAGAAGCAAATTGTTTAATGGCAAAGTAGAACATAGTGAAGCTCCTTTTCACTTGTTTGGTGATGATGTGGTTGAGCAACTGTCACATTTGGTTGAGTTTTAACTTGACAAACACCCAAATAATAGAAAGCAAAAGCGAAGTGTTGTTGGTCTTAATTGGAATAAAAAGTATATTTTTCAATTAGCCATATTGGAAGGAATTGCTATTGATGCATAATCTTAATGTGATGTATATTAAAAAAATTGTGAGAATATTTTAGGTGCTTCGATAGGAATTGATGGAAAGTCGAAAGACACAATTAAGATTAGAATAGACTTGGAAGACATGAATAAAATAAAAGATTTGCATTTGAAAAGAAGAGACGATGGGTTATATATCATTCCACCTGCATTTTATAACATTTCAAAAAAGGAAAAGCAAACCTTTTTGTCAATTTCTTAAATCAGTCAAGTTTCCTAATGGGTATGCATCTAATATATTCCATTGAGGTAAAATTTTCAGGGTTGAAAAGTCATGATTTTCATGTACTTTTGCAGCAGTTACTTCCTATTGAAATACTTAGGTGTTTGATAAAGGATGTATTCGTAACTTTGGCAAAATTGGGTGAGTTTTTTAAGCAATTATGTTGTAAGACACTGACAGTAGAAGATTTGGAAAAATGTAAAAATATATAGCTTTGATTCTATGTAAGCTTGAACTAGTATTACCCCATTATTTTTTGATGTTATGGTGCTTTTGGCAATTCACTTACCGTATGAGGCAAAACTTTATAGACATGTTCAATCAATGGATGTTTCCCATTTAAAGGTAATTTAGATTAACTTCAAATTTTTTCTTAAGTTATTAGTTAGTAACAATAAAGATATCTTGCTTAGGTTTTTAGGCTCTCTTAAGCACTATATGCATAATAGAGCTCAACCTGAAGGCTCTATTGTAGAGACTTATATATTGAATGAATACTTGACATTTTGTTCTATGTACTTAAATGACGTCGAGACAAGAATTAATAGAGAAGAATGTAGCTTTAATTTTGATCAAGATGGTGGCTTATTAGCTTGCTTCCAAAAAATAAGGCCACTTGGAAAAGTTACCTAAAGATAAACTCGAAATTGTCTATTAGTATGTTTTGAACAATTATGAGGAAGATGATTTATATATGGTGTATGTATATCACTTATCATTCATTATTTCATATTTAAATATAACATTCAACCTGTCTTTTCTGACATCTATTTACTTTTTTAAAATAGAGAGCACAAAGATGAGATAAGAAGCAAAGGAATTACTAATGTTGAAGGAAGACATAAGATTAACTTCCCATCATGGTTTAGGGCTCAAGTATGTTATTTATGGAATAGTGTGGACTTACGGAAATTTATAGGTGAAATTAAATTTTAATTATATATTTTTGTACAGATGATATGGTTACATAATTGTAAATTGCCAGAGGCAATGATAACATTATATGTTTTGGCATGTGGGCCTCAGCATTATATGCTTTGGCAGATGGACCTAATATATATAGGAAAAAAATATAGGTTGCATTGTTAAGGGAGTTAGATTTCACATAAAAGATTGTGACAGTGGCCTTAGAAGACAAAATTATGAGGTGGTTGTTAAGGGACAACATGACGATGATTTTATTGACTTATACGGTGTCATCTAAAAAATAATAAAGTTGTATTATATTAAGGATAAAACAATTGTTCCATTTAAGCGTAAATGGTTTAATCTTGGTGACAAAGGCATAAATATAAAAAGTGAAAGAAAATATTACTAACATCAATGTTAGTAACACATGATATGATAATGACCTTTTTGTGCTTACAAGTCAAGCGAAGTGAGTATTTTACCTCAACGACACTGTATTAAAGTTGTTCAAAAGTTTCAACACCCAAAACTTTTTGATTTTTGTGAAAGAGAAAATGGTAAAATTGGTGAAGATGGTGATGAAGTATATTAGGAGATTGAATCAAAGCTGAATAACGAAGCCATACAAATAGAAGATGCAGATATATTATCATTTTGTAGGAGAGATGTTGATCCCAATAAACTAGAATCAAATGGAGTATAAGCCAATCTTGTTGTATAAAGAGATGAAGACTATATTGAGGATAAATTATACGACTATGATTATACTTTGATCGAATATAATAGTGATGAAGAGTCAAGTCATAATGCAACTAATGATGATGATTTTCAAGATCTTGATCATGATGATTAAAGTAATAAAAGTGTTTTTATATTGTTTGAAATGTAATTTTGGTAACACTTTTGTTAATATGCATTATTGATGTTTGAGTTATATTAATACGGATTGCTTATGAATGAGTTATATTAATGTGTATTGTCAATGGTTGACTTATTTTAATGCAGATTGTTGATGATTGAGTAATGTTAATAAGTATTATTGATAATTGAGTTATGTTGATGTGATTAATGTTTAAGTTTAAATGTATGTTTTTAATGATGATTAGATGTATTGTAATGTTAATAAAAGTTATATTTGTTTTTATAGAAATCCAATATAATGGCACCTGATAAAAACAAAGGGAAAAAGGTGGTAGGCATCGAAATTATAAAATAGATGGATTTGCAACTTCAAACAAATCAATCAGTTCTTAGCCAATAATATTCAACCACAGCTACTAATGAAGTTAGTTAGGAATAATCTCATTCTTCCTTAAACAACAATGAATCAACTAGTACAGAGGGATCTGTAGGTTTGTTAATCTTTAAGACATATAAATAGATTTATATTCAAATATATACTTACATTTTTAATGTGTATTTTCTTATCATTATTGATTTATTGTAAGGTTACAATGTTAGTGTTAAAAAAGATGTAAAGGTATAACTAGCAGTTGTGAATTACAATGACCGAATGTTGCAATGAATAGGAAGTTGTCAACACACGTTAATACTTCGCAAGGCCATCCTATAGACAAGATCCTATCTGCAAAATTGTCAAGTGAGTTGGGGATTATTATGAGAATATAATTACCTTGCCAACTTCCTAGCCAACAAAATTGCTAAGGACTTGAAGAAAGACAACTAGTTTGAAAATGCTTTAGATAAATTTGTGGTAATTTTTTAATTTATTTAACTATATGCAATATTATTTCACTTATTTTAAGATTAAATACACTTTTACTTATTGCTCATAAATGAAATTGAATGTTGTCGATATCACCTGATATTTCAAGCTGCATGACTTTCATTATTGAATCAAAGGACTAGGGACTGTCGATATTAGTTTTGTAAATTTTTGTCCTTTTGATGCAGAGGCAAGGAGACATTTTCCAAAATGAATGTCTCTATATGGCTCAAGAAAATTAAAATAAATTGTGTGATTATTGGGTCTCTCCCAAAGTTCAAAATTTGATTTCTTTCCCTTCACATTTGCTTCCATTAATCTTGTTAAATGATTTAGTGACTACCTAATCTTTTTTTCTTTATTTATGAAAAATGTGAGAAGGAAAAGGTCAATAATGAAACTATCTCACAATCAAAGGTTTAATTCATTTGTTATCATCCGAAACAAATATGTAGGATCTTTATTTACAAGTTATAATTATATCAATAAACACTATATTATTTATTGTGGCTTGTATTTTTCTTTCATAAAATAGAGTAAGAAGGAACTACATGGACAAGAGAGTGATAGGATCACACTATATAAAGTCACTCATTATAAGGAAGGCCAAGGGTGGATGTCACAAGAAGCAAAAAATAGCTATATAAGTACAAAAATTTGTTTTAATTTTAATTTTATTTATTTATGTAATAATAACTAATAACATTTGCCTTGAATATTGTTTTTTTTAATTTTAGAATAAGATGCAAGAGTTTTTATAAAAATCAATGTCTGAGAGGAATGAGGTCAATGTATAAGATATTTGCAATACCATGCTTGGTACACTTTTTGGTTATATCAATGGTCTTGGCCTTGGCCATAAGCTAAATGTTTCAACCTCATTGAAATCCACATACATTTAACATCCTAGAGGAAAACAAGACGCTTAAGGCTAAATTACAACATACTCGAAAAAATTTAGCCAAGCATGATAAGTACCTAAAAAAAAAACTTGGCTCGAATTATAATAGAAGAAGAAAGTTAATGGTATTAATTGCTTCTCTTATACTTTTTTCTTTTAATCTATGTTTATAGTACTTTTTCTCGGATTACAAATTTAAAGAAGATGCAACTACTGAGTGATTTGTATTATAATTTGTAAACTAATCTCTATATTTGATATGTGTTTAATTGTTGATATTTTTAATTATTTGTACTTAGCGATTAATGATACAAAAATTCTTAAATTATTTGTACTCACTTTAATTCATATATTATTTTAGGTACAATTCGGAAGCAAAGAAATTAATTTTTCGAAAATTAATATCAACTTGCTTTCATGGAAGAAGAAGAAAAATAAATAACAAAAGGCAAGAAAAATGGAAAATGAAGGAGCACACAACAACTAAACGCAATAAAATAGGCAGAGATAATAAATCAAGGCAGGAAGCAACCAACGTAGCGTTTTGGAGAGGCGTGAAATTTTTCAAGTCAAGACACCATTGTGAAATGCAGACGCAACTACGTTGTACACAGTGTTCCACAAGCAAAGGACGTGTGTAGAGTTAAGCGCAGGCACGAGAGGGCTTTAGGAGACAAAAATAAAATTGTCAAATCACCACACAGTGGATAGGCAACATATAATGTAAGTGACGGGTAGAAATTAAATGGGCAGAAGAAGGCAGTAGCGCTAGAGGAGGACAACGTAACACGTGAGGAAAGACACGAAATAAATCAAGAAAGGAGCAAATTAAAATTAAAAACAAAGACGCTAGAGACACAACGTAACTGACGCAACAGCTAGATGCAAATAATGGGGCATAGCAATAAATAAAGCGGGAGAAACACGCCACTGGGGGGAGAAAAAAAAAAAGAAGGGAAGCTCCAGGTGCAAGCAGACGTCAATCAGTGAAGAGCTGCAACTACATCTTGAGGCTTGTGGCTTGTGGCTTGCGGCTTGGGGAATCAACAGGCACAGTGTTGACACACATACAAGCACAATAACAGAACAAGAGGGACGGTACAGAGAAATGGTGCTCGAGAGCTGCGGCAATAAACAATAAATAAGGAGTTTTTGGTTAGAGACGAAGACGAGGGCTAAAGTAATTTTTAAAAAAAAAAAACTTATGAATGGCTAAATATTTTAACGCCGGTTTAGAGGTAAAATCGACGTCGATGACCTGGGTTAAGTATTTTTTATTATTTTGTTGATTCTTTCTCTCATTAGAAATTGATTGTGTGTTATTCTATGTTAATTAATTTGTATATTGTGTATGAATAATCGAATTTTCGTTATTATTCAGTTATTTGTGCATGAACCCGTTGGGTATTATGGATTGATGATTTTAATGCGTTCATTGAATCATTAATTTCAAACCCATTGCTAGAATTTCAATATGATCCATAATTGTTATGTTGAAATTCATATGTAGCGAATAATGATTCGTAATCATTAGGGATAACATGACCTAGGTTAAATGACGCATCGTATGTGGTTTTGCCTTGATTAATTGGTTTTCCTAATTCATAATGCTATTGCCCAATTAAATTTAGAGATTGTATCCTAGGTTGTTCGGTAGTTAGGTTTAATTAACGATTGTATCTTGATTAAAAAAGCCTTAGGGAAAACTCGGGTTAACTATTAACCCACGATTAATAGTTGTTATGAGAGATTAAAGAACAACAAATTAATAAAATATGCTTAGTCAGGGTGTAGGCCGAGATTGAACCAAAGAACCGAGTCCCTACTGAATTTCCCACTTTTATCATTTTTGCATGTTTTCTTTAATTTGTTTTTATTAGTTAGTTTTGTTTTATTTTTCTTATTCCAAAAATCCAAAACCCCCATTATGTGTAAACACCGATTAATTTCATTTCATAAACTTTGCACACACACTCTGTAGTATCGACCTAGACTCACCACTGTTATAGTAGTAGGTATAGTTATTTTATTTTGACTAGCGAAACGACGCGCGATCAAAAATTTGACGTCGTTGTCGGAGAGTACGGTGTTTTAGTTTTTGTTTGTGATTTAATTGGTGTTTTGTATATATTTGTTCGTGATTGATTTCTTTTCTGTTATTTTGTGATCTTTTCTTTTTTTTGTTTCGGTTGAAAATTTTTTCGATATGGACAGAATTAATTTCATTTATAATTCATATTCTCAATCCTATAACAATGTTTGGACTGATCAATCTAACTTTTGTTATCGATAGAATAATCATCAGAATTACTTCCATGATAGTTTGCAGGACGCACAACAATTCTCATACAAATCAGAAACTTCCTATCACAACTTCAGTCCATCTTTGGAAGAGTTGATATTGCAATTGTAAGAGAATACTTTACAATTCCAGAAGGATTGTGGGCAATTTCCCCCAAACACATGTTCTAGCACCCAAGATCCGGAGAGCCAACATAATTCGGTTGCATATTTAGAAGAACTTGTTAATAATATGGCTGCTAACAACATACAATTTCTGTAGGATATGCAACAATTTCAACAAGATATGCGATAGGAAATGTAAGAATTCCGACAAGAGACAAAAACACACCAACAGAGGATGAAAAACCTAATGGGTTAGATGGAAATAAGCCTTGATCACCTAGAATCGCAACGATAAGAGGCACAACCGTATCAACCTGAGGTGTATTCAATTGAAGTCTGTACGAAAAATTTACAAAGTGATGAAGAGCTTGAGAATTTTGAGGTCAACCCTTAACGAATTACTTGTGTCGAAGAAGTTAAAAATGAGCTCGAAGCCGCAAAGGACACATCTTTTAGCTCAGAGATAAGTACTGAGTCTATGATTTTTTTAGACTAACTCTTTACCTTTACATTACAGATAGGAGGAATTAAATGGTGAAGAAAAAGGTGAAGAGACGTTCGAAATATTTTCAGATTGTATGGACTCAGTCAAGATTGAGAATTTGAGGATAGGGAAGATACTGAATGAGGATGACGATCAACTATGGCCCTATCTAGAACTACCTCACATAGAGGAGCAGCATGTGACACCCGAAGATCACAAGTTTGTCACGTGAGGAGAAAAAGGAGTCGAGCTAGCGACCCTAAACCAAGGCGCTTCTTGGGAGGCAACCCAAATGACGTAGTGTGGGAAGGAAAAACAAAGATAAGTAGAATAGAATAGGCTATAATTGAAGTAGATTGTAGCTGGAACT
>JANZLX010000145.1:12947-26280 GCA_025531955.1 Erythroxylum orinocense
TTTGAACATTATAATAATTTTGAATCTAAATTTAGTTTCAAATACTCATAAGCATGAACTAAAAATATAAATGATCTTTATCATATCTCATATAGGCAAGAAAAGTCATGCAATCATTTTTCTTCTTATGACAACTATTATCATACAGTAGAAAATCCCTTTAATTGATGTCTATGTTTATGCTTTTAATTGGCTAAAGTAAGTGGAATAACTCCAATAAGGTACTATGCCTTTTAGCTCTATTATATACAACCTCTTGCATCTTGTTATCATGGTGTTAACATACATCTTACATGTTGTCATTAAAGTTTATCAGATATTAATCAACTCAAAATGTCAATATATTTTGTCATCCATATGATTTTGACATATCTTTAAAACTTTGTTATCGAATCCTCAAGAGGGATTATGGCAAAAATACATAATGGACATACAATTTGTCTAATTTTGAGAACTCTTCTCAAACATAAACTATGTCTAAGAAATTTGGTTCACTAACTCTTAGTATCAACAATATTAA
Organism: Erythroxylum orinocense; assembly: GCA_025531955.1. NCBI lineage: Eukaryota > Viridiplantae > Streptophyta > Magnoliopsida > Malpighiales > Erythroxylaceae > Erythroxylum > Erythroxylum orinocense. The sequence continues at coordinate 13,468 of JANZLX010000145.1, forward strand.
ACAAGATAACTTCCACTTATAACAAAATATTAATGTAAGAAAAAAGTAAATAATTATATTTCATGACTACAAAATGAGATTATGACTTTAATCATGCTTATATAACATCCCAGATCACCCGCTTATAGATATTGTGCACTTTGGGCCTTGGCCCAGCCAAGCCCTCATGGTTTTGTTTTTCCTGAGGCCTTCCCAAGAGGTCACCCATCATAAAACTACTCTCATCTAAGCATATTTAACCTTAAAGTTCTGATGGGATCTTATGCATTAGGCCATGGAAAAAGTGCCTGTAAATGAGAGGTATTCGTATCCTTATAAGGCGTACTTTGTTCCCTTCTCCAACCGATGTGGGATCTCACACTCTCCACCCCCTTAGGGCCCTGCCCTCTTTAGGGTTCGGCGTAGCTGGCATAGCAATTCGGGTACCAGCTTTGATAACACCTGTAATAACCCATATCACCTACTTATAGATATTATCCGTTTTAGGCCTTGGCCTAGCCAAGCCCTCACGGTTTTGCTTTTCTTGAGGCCTTCCCAAAAGGTCACCTATCTTAGAACTACTCTCACCCAAGCACATTTAACCTCGGTGTTCTGATGGGATTCGGTGCATTAGGCCATGGAAAACGCATCTGTAAGGGAGAGGTATCCGTACCCTTATAAGGCGTACTTCTTTCCCTATCCAACCAATGTGGGATCTCACACTTTCCACCCCCTTAGGGCGCTGCCCTCTTTAGGGTTCAGCCTAGTTGGCACAACAGTTTGGGTACTAGCTTTGATACCACTTGTAACATCCCAAGTCATTCGCTTATAGATATTATCCACTTTGAGCCTTAGCCCAGCCAAGCCCTAACGATTTTGCTTTTCTCAAGGCCTTCCCAGGAGGTCACCCATCCTAGAACTACTCTCACCCAAGCACATTTAACCTCGAATTTTTGATAGGTTCTGGTGTATTAGGCCATTAAAAACGCGCCTATAAGGGAGAGATATCCATATCCTTATAAGGCATACTTCGTTCTGCTCTCCAACCGATGTGAGATCTCACACTCTCCATCTCCTTTAAGCCAAGCTCCCTTTAGGGTCCAGCCTAGCTGGCACAATGGTTTGGATACTGGCTCAGATACCACTTGTAACAGCCCAGACTTTGTTTTTCATCTAATCATTGCGTCGTGGCCTACTTCAATGACAGCCGTGCACACTTTATTTTTCATCTATTCTTTCATGCGTGTGACCCTTAGGTTCCCAGTGATTTTGGGCACTTGAATTAATTATTAATTCGAGTAACTCAAGGATGGTTTCATGCCACTTGAATTAACTCTTAATTCAAACAAATAATGAAGGGTTTCATGATGCCAATTTATCGGAATATAAGTGGATTAACACAGAAACTCTTCAACAGTTAATTATTTGACTTACAAACCTTTCCATAGACAATTACTGTGTAATTTGTCCCTTCACCATTCTATACCCCACTTGGTTCGGAGTATGGGCTATGTGTCAACTCCCATTAGACTAACTATATCACATCTAGTCCAAGTGATTTTAGTTCTTGTCCTGAGATCTCATTACTTTATGTGTCATTGAAGACTCTCTTCATGACATATAACTGCTCTGGCCAGAGACTCCTGAGTAATGACCTCGACAAGAGGCCGTGGGCATCATATCCTTCTATCAGGAGTGGTGAATCTTTTATTGGCTGCCCAATTACCTTCAAATACCAACAGCTGTACCCAATCCCCACCCTATGAGCGTATTTGCACCATTGCTATGATGAGATTAATCATTGACAATTGATAGATCATCTATATGATAATCTCATAGCTGGCCATCCGATGTACTTACTATTCTTATTAAGCATCTATATGTTAACTCTAAACATCTTATGTTTACATTTTGTGAGATCCACTGCTTGATCAAATCAAGGAATATAATATGTGCTAGTCTATCGGGATTAATAATGTCCTATCTTACTAATCTTTTGAATAGGGATAATTTAGATACTAACATAATTGCATATGATAATAATCTCATTATAATGATCTTAACATGAGTTCCTCCACGCTATGTTTTGTATCATGGACTTCATTAATTCAATTTAATATCAACATCAATGTATAAATAAAAAAACATCAAATTAATAAAAATTTACCTTTTGCTTTATTAATCAAAATAAAGTTTGTACAAAAGTGCTAAAGGTGATTGACTTTAGAGCACTACTCTAACATATTCTACCATATAATGTTGTTAAAGGAGCATGAAAAGAAAAGTTGGTCCCTTGTTTCAATTGGAAACTGACACATATGACAACGTTGATCAATGTCCAAATATGGTAATCAATCAGCAGTCATAAGTTGGTTCTAAATTGCTAGTCAAAGTATGAAAGAGATTCGAGGAGCTAGTGCTTTACTCCAAACGATTCTGTGCCAGTCAGTTACAGGATGTGTTGGATCCCGCTTGTTTGCGAAACTCAACTCTTGCTCTGATACCACTCATGTTAGGTCTAGCTTGTTTTCGGAACCCAACTCTTGCTTAAAATGCCATCATACTTAAGCGTGGTTCCTTGTAATCTCTTATTGACCATTTTGATAGAGAGTCAAAAGAACATACACAAATGAAACTACTTTCTATCATTTCATTACTCAAGCAACAGAGTTGGAAAGACTTTATTTACAAATCAAAAGCCGCACCATTGGCTTAATACATAAATACAAAATAACCAATGTAGCAAATCCTTTATGCTTTCAATCACTTGATCTCTTAGCTATCACCTAAGGATGAAGATAGGAAGGAGGTGAGCTTGAAAGCTCGTGGGTAATAGTTTATAACAAAAGATAAGCAAAAACCTTGAAAACATTTTACTTGTCTTAGAAAAATTTCTTTGAATTAATAAAACACTTGTTTCTTAAGCTTTTAGCCAAAATCCACAAGTCACAAAAAATGAATGCATCAAACTTGATCAAACACATCATGAGCACATCAAATTGGTTCAGGTGGATCCAAAACAGAACGTATTACACATTTCCACATAATAGTCTTACATAGCCGTGAACTTATGGGAGTCCATAGAGGAGTTCTATGTCGCTAGCGGGCGGGCGGGAGAAGCCTTTTGTCAAAGTGCACTTGACTTAACTTAGGGGACCACCACAAACCCACGTAACACATAATTTCAAAATCTTGTAAGCTTGATGCCCAAAAAAGCACATTTCTTGAAAACTTGCTTATCATATACTTGACGTATATCTTGCGAACCATTCTTGAAAACATGATTTCATAAACATGCATCTTTTTTAAAGATATCACTTTCATAGTCTTTTCCCTTTGAAAAATCATCACTCAAATCATGCAGCAAACATATAGCATATTTCACAAATCATTCATGAATAATAATGCAGCACTTATGATGCAAATGAAGTCAGAAAACTTCTTTGATTTAAAGAAAACAGTAGTGGCTTATTAATTTTACCATAAACATGTACCCACCTTGATTTCCTTGTTTAAAGACTTGACTTGCTCAAAATGCTTCTTCTCTTGTTCCTCTTGTCTCTCTCTTGATCCCTTTATACAATAACAAAAATTCTACTCAGTAGGGTTTTCAAATGAAAGTTCCTTAAAGCACAAACACTAAAATTGGTTCTAGAATACTTAACCTCAGCATTTTCTAAACTCTATGAACTAAAATCCTTTCGAAAATCTAAAAGTTTCAAAATGATCTTACCTTCATTCTTCACCAAATGAAGGGATCTTTGGCTCAAATGGAAGCTCTACTCTTCCTCTACCTTTTTCTCTTCTTGAACAACCTCAAAATCTCTCTTGAAGGCTAAGGAAATTAAAACCCTAACTTGTTTTCTCTTCTTTCTCTGTCTCATTCTTTTTCATGTTTTCTCTCTCTTATCTCTTTTCTCATCCATGCCTTTTGCTTCTCTAGAATCTTCTCATTCACGTTTTTCTCTTTTATTTATAAGCAAGACGATACTTCTTCTTCCAATTATGCCCTTAATGAGGCCAAAATTTCCCTTTTATCCTTCCTTATAGGCTTATGTTCTTTTAACCTTAAATGTCTTGCCAAAAATACGCTTGGACATTCTGACATAACACTTTCTTCTAAAAAATATCCTCCAATGTCTTAAGTTTCTAATGCCACCGAAATCATTCAATTTGGTTCAGTGATTTAAAAGATATACTTCAAACATTTTTGGACTGCTCGTCCAAAATAATGTACTATGCATAACTTCCATACAAAACTTGAAAGTATTAGGAACTAAATCGCAATTCACTTCCTTTAGATACTTTGTAGCTTTATGCTTATAGTTTACTACAAATCAGAAATCGTCACATTTGGATTCCTACAGATCAAGATATCATCAAAACACTGAAGTATGTTTAGTGGGATAACACCAGTTCATATCCTTTAAAAGCACACTCACTGTACCTGTCCTACTCTTTTCACTCAATCTTTCTTACTTCATTTTAGATAGCTTCGATTTTTTTGGAGATGTAGAGCAAAGTCTTACGAATCCAATGGTTCAATAATCAGATCATTTGGGGGTCTAGAGAGGAAGTTATGGCCAAAAGAAGCAACTATGTTTTTGACCTCAATCATATTGAACCTGTTTTGGGGAAACAGCCATAACTTTTTGTAGAAATTTCTGATTGAGGTGTTCTTTAGATGGTTCAAAAGAAGACTTTAAGAGCTACAATTCATGAAGACGTCGAAGGAAAATTCTTTCATCTGAGGGGTCAAAAACAGAACAGACGATATGACGTCATTTTTGAGACGAAGTGACGTCATTAGATAAAACAAGGTTGGGAAAATTACGATAACTTTCCCTATAAATATCGGATTAAGGTGTTCTTTATATAGTTGGAAAGAAGAATTCAAGAGCTACAACGTTCATGAAGGCCTCGAAGCAAGATTCAACCTCTAAAAGGGTAAAAAATGGGGCAGAATAAGGTAATAAAAAGGTCAGACTAAGACTAAGCAAAAGTTAAACTAAGATGATGTTGATGTCATACTAAGACAATGATGACGTCATACTAGGACGGAAGCAAAACTAAGATGATGCTGACATCATACTAAGACAATGATGATGTCATACTAAGACGGAAGTAAAACTAAGACGGAAGCAAAACTAAGACGATGCTGACATCATAATATGACGATGATGACGTCATACTAAGACGGAAGCAAAACTAAGAAAAAAACAAAACTAAGATGACACTGACGTCATACTAAGATTGAAGCAATCAAAAGAGCATAACTTTCAACTCAGATATCCAAAATTTTCACACTATATACCCTTGGAAAGATAAACGAAAGATTTACAACTTTCCAAAAGGAAACTTTGCTCAAATCTATTTATATCAATCCCAAATTTGCCCCTAAAGTCTGAAGACAAATTTTCCATTCGTACACCAACGTGCTGCACCTAGTCCTCAAATTCATGACAACTTTTGAGGTTCTTAGAGACAGAATTGAAATTCAATTTCTTCATTTGAAATATAGCCATATATCTCTAGTTTAATCCAAATCAAGAATCATCTCGTTTGGACAACTAGAGAAAACGTTGTGGCCAAAGACTGAAGCATACTCAGGGAACATTTTCCATAACAACTCATTATTTCAAAATCTTTCCTTACACAACTCATACTAAGATCACTCTTTCTACTTCATTTACCCCCCATTCTCCACTTAATTTCAAATCAATGTCATCTATAAAGAGAATTATAAACCATGATTAGTCGTGAGCACTAATAACAGAACATACATATATATACATATCCTTCATCATCTTACTACAAATATTCAACTTCCTTTTTAATTTCATTTTACTGCTACTTTCACTTTAGTTCTTCCTGTTTCAAAATCTCTTATCCACCAAAAACACCAAAGCAAAACAAGAATCTATCCACATTCCTCTTTCAGTAGTTCTAACTTCTAAGAAAACGTTCGGGGTCCAACAATCATCATCTCATCTTCCAATTTTCATTTATTTCATCTCACACATATATATTATCAATCAATTTATAATTGTAGGGGTATAACTCATATGAAACTTAAATCTCCATTCCACAGATATATTCCCCTACTGAGTTATAAACTCTTATATCGATAATCACATAACCAGTCTAAGTCCAACTTCAACCTTTCAAGGTAATATCAACTTGGCTTATACATTTTCATCACATTATTTCTACTCATATCCTTATTTTTCCTCAAACAACCCATGACAATGTATTCACATTTATATCACCTTCAAGGACATATCACCAAAACGCAATAAAATAATACATCCACTGATACAGATACACTAAATCTTTATCTATTATATCCATCCATATACTACTTCTTTTCCCATATATATAGATATATATATATATCCTTAACCAATCCAGAATTTCTAATGAATAAATTTTTGGTCTCAATTTTCCCCTAATATCTTCTTATACTGAATTACAAACTCTTATTACAATACTCACACAACCATTTCAGTTCTAAAATTGTCCTTTTATAATCATAACAATTTTATGTTTTCATTTCATTCTGTCTGTACACTTCAGTCTCCTCATTTGTACTCATATTCTTATTTTCCTCAATCAGTCTACGACAATATACCTACTCACACATATATCACCTTCAAGGGTACATACCCCTTTGGGGTGAACCTTTATCTATCATACAAAACCAGATACTATTTCTTATTTCCAAAATGTCCATAAACTTTTATTTTCTGACATTCTGTCATATGATAATTTTTTTTCAATGCTTCTAACAGCTCAGACTCTTAAGGAATGCTTATACATGTAACTCATACTGGGGATCAGTTGCCGCTGTCTGCTATGACATGACTAATATGCATATGCATATAACTTGACACATAATTCAGAATGCCAATATAAGATATTACTTTCGGGCTCTGATACCACATAAATGTAGCATCCTACTCCCGCAAAACCCGCTCCTGACATTGTGAGTGATATTCGAGTCTGTACCTCACGAGGGAGCGTGCTAAAGCACTCAATCAGTCAAAAATTGGTATAAATGTTTTTTGAAACCATAAACATAATATGCGGAAATCGATACTCAACTTGGACCCACATTCATTCATAAACATTTGCAATTAAAACAAAACCATCAACAAATTTTCAATAGCCATTTGGGCCCTTTCACAAGTACAAAACAATTGAGTCATTTAGAAATATCAATTTATACAAAAAGTTGCGGAATATACAATTCGATACAAAATAAAGAAATGCAATGCAGACGTGTACTCATCCTGACCTCTATCTTTCACTTGAATACTGTAGGTACACTCCTGTTTGCCTAACGAGGTATCCTTTTGATCCTAAAAAATATTTGCAATTTTTTGGTGAGTTTTGCAAACTCAATGAGTGACCATCATCGAAGGCTCACCCACTCACATAACACACAATTCACATTTCACAACATTTTACATTTTTGCACTCATTACCATTTAATCATTCATATTACGTATATGCAGTGTGCATGAGACTCACTTTCACTTTTTTACTTTGTTGTGACCGAGTGCCTAAACTGTCCCATATAGTGCTCATTGATAACTATCCCTTATCTGTTTGGGGGATACAGGGTTCATTAAACGTTGAGTCGAAGGTCTAATTCACTTTTGAGCTTAAGGCTTATTTTCACTTTATGAGCTTTAAGCTCGTTTCCACTTTTTCGGTGGCTACTATGGTCACAACTGCCATTATATTTCATGCATTCATGTAATGAAATGCATCAATCATATTTGCATGATCCCATTCTATCATATTCACATATCATCGGACCGTAGTCCGGCATTCAACATTAAAGTTGAGAATTCACACTTTCATTCATATGCAAATACACATTCCTAACACATTTAACAATCACATAAAGTACACATAGTTAACCCAATTCACATTCAAGTAGCACTTCAATATCCAAATCAACATCATAATCATCGGACCTCCTTTCAGGAAACCAGCACAGTCAATCACATTCAATAGTCAATTAATACAAAATGAAACAAAGCAAACAATAAAGTGAGAACACCTGAAAGTCAAACAGTACTCTCCAGGTTAGCATTTGCTTCCAAATCCTGGGAACACCTAAAAGCGGACACTCGACCTGCACAACCCATTAATGCAAGATACATATTGCACACTCATCAATAATTGCACACGTATAAGCATTTATTTATGCACAATTGTATAAATGGACTATGTACAATGCATGCTCAATGACAAACCTAGATGTATGTTCTAGAACACTTATTATGCTCATTCCCATTTCATAATTCATATGTGTCTAATTGAACTTAGATTTACACTTCATTTGTACATGATCTTTCTAAATTTTCCTTTCAATCTTTAACCTTTGCATGTGTCTAGCTTATTCATAAGCTTACACCTTAAGAACACTTAGTTACTTTATATCATAACTTAATTTCTTGTCATCTCTTTTCTAATCTCATATGATCTCATAATATCCAAATGCTCATCCAATAGGAATCCAATTGAAAATCCCACAATGCCAAATCACTAAAATTGATTCTAGAATACTTACACCCAAGCATTTTCTACACTCCATGAACTAGAATCCTTCCAAAAATCCAAAAGATTCAAAATGATTTTACCTTGATTCTTCACCTCTTTTCTTCCTATTCCTTTTTCTCTTCTTGAAAAACTTCAAAATCTTTCTTGAAGACTAAGAAGAATTAAACCTTAGCTCAACTCTCTTCTTTTCTCTCAAACCACCAAACTCTCTTTCTCTTACTTACTCATTTTCGTTATTATCTTCTAATTATCCTTCCATTCACGTTTTTCTTCTTCATTTATAAGCAAGACAACACTTCTTCCAATTATGCTTTTAATGATTGAGAATTGTCCCATTTGCCCTTCCATTTATGCCTTATGTCTTTTATACTTAAATGTTTTGCCAACAGTACCCTTGAACATTCTAACATAACACTTTCTTCCAGAAAAATTTCCCCCATTGTCTCAAGTTCCTAATGACACCAAAATCATTCAATTTGGTTCAGTGATTCGAAAGTTATACTTCAAACATTTTTAGACTGCTCTTGTCCAAAACAATATACTATGCACAACTTCCATCTGGAATTTAAACGTCTTAGAGACTGAATTAGATTTCAATTTCTTCATACCATTTATAGCTCCATGTTTCTAGTTTACCAAAAATCAGAAATAATCTCATTTGGAGCTCTACCAATCCAGAAATCATCAAAATACTGAAGTATGTTTAATGAAATAACACCAGTTCATAATATTTAAGAACACACACTGTACCTGTCCCTCATTTTTCACTCAATCTTTCTCAATTCATTTTTGATGGCTATTATTTTTGGTGGAGATGTAGAGCAATGTCTTACAAGTACAATGGTTCAAGAATCAAGTCATTTGAGTCTCTAAAGAAGAAGTTATGGCTAAAAGAATCCAATATGTTTTTATCCTCAATCATATTGAACTTACTTCGGGGATATTAGCATAACTTTCTCTATAGGTATCAAATCAAGGTCATTATTGAATTTTCAAAAGAATACTTCAAGATATACAACTTTCATGAAAATATTGAAGACAAATTTTGTCATCTAGAGGATCAAAACTGGACCAAATGATACACGAAGAACAGTAACCCAGAAGAAGTTTATGAACAGTGCACAGAAGATGTTTTATAATTGGCATAACTTTCTCTCGAGATATCGGATCAAAGTCATTATTGAAGTTTTTGAAAGAGGACTTCAGGATTTACAACTTTTATGAAGACTATGAAGAAAAATTCTATCATATATAGGATCAAAATTAGACCAGATGATACAAGATAAACAGTAACCTAGAAGAAGTTTATGAACAGTGCATAAAAGATGTTTTACAATTGGCATAACTTTCTATAGAGATATCGGATCAAGGTCTTATTTGGATGGTTGGAAAGAGGACTTCAAGATCTATAACTTTCATAAAGATTTAGATGACAAATTTTATCATTTAGGGGGTCAAATATAGGAACAGAAGATATGACATCATTTATAGACGAAGTGACATCATCAAACGATACAGGATTGGAAAATTGCCTTAACTTTTACTACGGATATCAGAATAAGATGTTCTTTATATGGTTTGAAAGAAGACTTCAAGGCCTACAACTTTTATAAAGACATAAAAGACAAATTCTATCTTCTATCGGCAAAAATGGAACAGGAGTTAGGCTAGGCAAAAAAAAAAAGAAGAAGCAAAACATAGAAGACACGTCAGTAAAACACAGATGACACGCCACCAAAACACAAAAAAAGACATGTCATCATAGAAGAAGACACGTCAACAAAACACAAAAGAAGGCGCATCATCACAGAAGAAGAAACGTCAGCAAAACATAGAAGATACACTCCACACTCGTGAACATCTTTACTTATACAAACCATAACTTTCGACTCTAATGTCCAAAATTCTCATACAATATACACTATTGGAAAGATAAAAGAAAGATCTATAATTCTTAAGAAGGCAACTTTGCCAAAATCTATCTAGATCAATCCTAAATGTTCCTATAAAATCCACAGATGAATTTTACATTCATCCACCAATGTACTACACCTAGTTCTCAACTTCAAGAAATTTTGAGACTCTTAAAGACAGAATTGAAATTCCATGTCTTCATAAGAAATGTATCCACATGTTTCTAGTTTAATCCAAACAAAGAATCATCTCATTTGGATAACTAAAGAAAAAGTTATGGCTAACAGCCCGAAGCACACTCAGTGAACATTTTCCAGATCAACCACCACTTTTGTTCCAAATTTTTCCTTATCACAACTCATACCAAGATTACTCTTTCAACTGTCTCTACTTCTCATTTTCAATAAACTCACATTTAGAAACAATCATACCTAGAAGTTGTCAATGAATGCACGTACACTTATTTTTGTATGTGCAAAGATTCAAATTCACATGCATGTATGCTAATATGCTGTCGGGCATGAAATGAAAATTTTTCTAACTCTCACATTACTATTCTCTCCATTTGAAATCTGGTTTCTAACCCTTAATATGGAGACAGGATGTTACAATTCTCCCCCTTAATAAATTTTGTCCTCGAAATTCTCTTCTAATTTATCAATATGATAGAGGTATTAGTTCCTCATATGCTTATCCATTTTTTTTTGGTAAATCAATATGAAGATAAAATTAGAATAAAAGAATAATAAAGTACAAGCAACGGGGAGACCCCAATACCGAGCAAAAAACCACAGCAAAGAAAATAGTCCTTCTTGTACGAAAAGCCGAAATACACAACATCAACACGCTAACAACCTAAGTAACAACATGCTTCTCCATTTCCCATATACTTCATCACTCAAATACTCTCTTCCAAATGACCACAGCTGATAACTCAATAGTCCTTCAATCACTGATTTAGCTATCACACTATCTTGACTATTTCATCGGTATATTTCAGATTACTCGCCAACTTTTACTTCGTATGTTGCCAATCTATCTCTGTCAATCATACCATTATTTCTTAACCTAATCACATATCACATATTATGAATCTAAGACCTCTTTCACCAGTAACACTAACTTATAATAATTTTCATACAGACCAATTCATAATAGCTTAATTTATCCTTTCTCCAAATTTGATCACACCTTGCCAAGGTGGTACTCATAAAAACACTTCATCTCTCCTTTGATAATTCACTTCTCTTCAGTGTTAACATATTTAACTCTTATGTCCATTTCACTTTATTCCCTAAGTCCGGTGTTGCTCCACCTAACTCATTTGTCTTTCATAAGTCACTTTACTCTTATTTCAGATTCATCTCCCTATGAACTCCAAAATATAAGCTTCAAGCATATTGCCAACTGTTAAAACTATTGGTAGTTCAAACATTCAACCACTTGTGTCTACATCCTTAACAACTAAAATACAATCTTAGCATATTCCTACTAGGATGTCTAGCTTAGGTTGTTACTTGGGCTTCTCTAACATTTTCTTTGCCCAATCATCTTTATCAGGTACGTATACTTCTTATTTTGATCACCAAATATCATTCTTCCGATTCCACTCAACATTCTACACTCTTCACTGTACTAGATTTTGAAACCTCAATATCTGAATTTGTACTATCCCATTATAACATTGTCTATTCAATGTCTCAGATTACACACTACCTTTACCAATATAGCACTCATGTGTACATTCCTTTCAAACTCAATAATTCCTCAAACTTACATAATTTGTACATTCCAAAAATGACTCTGCACATCTAATATCTCCAAGACCTTAAAACAATTACTATCATAGCACTTCTAAACCATGTATCAAAATTAACTCATAAGACTTTTTATTATCACTTTTTACTATTACAATAGATTGTATCTTAATCTTTGATGTGAAACTTCATTATATACTGCATTATCTTCAAATCCAAATGGCATAATTAACATTAAGGTTATAGTTCCTTAAAATTCTTTTTAACTGTTCGACTACATTCAAGATTTCATCCATGATCATCATCACCAATTGATCTGATTTTACTTGAATCACTAAAATTTTCAACTTGATGATGCTGTCGGGGCATTAACCTCTCTAACAAAAATAACCCAAATTTCCTTATACCCAAAATTAATTGTTAGCCCCTGCATGTTTTTTATTTTTCGACTAAGCATGATTAAATGTTTTTGGGGTCTAGCAAGATTTATTTGTATTGGAATTAATTGGCATGTTAGTGTTAATGAGGTTATGTGGCATAAGTGACTAAATTGAAGTGTTAGAAGTGATAAGTTGTGTTAAGGGCATTT
>JANZLX010000146.1:0-40476 GCA_025531955.1 Erythroxylum orinocense
ACTCTTTTGTTTTATTAATAATAAATATTTTCATTACAAAACTGTAACTGAAGAAGATAAAGTTACATGTAAATACATTTGCTTTCCAGGGCATTATATTTACATAACTCCAACAGGAGATGTTGGGTTCTGTGGTTTGTAATTGGAAGCAATTAACTATGGAATTCATCTATAATAATCAAGCTCGAAGGTTGCAAGGATTGGGTGAACAATCTATTCAGGAGGCAACATTAAAAGAAATCTAAAAAAAGTATCGATAAGGCTAAACATTATTTGCAGTATGCTTTCCTTCGACTACAGAGGACATTTTACATGGAACAAATTGTGGCTTGGAGCATTCAGAGTTGCAGTAGGTATTACAAGAGTACAAAGACGTGTTCTAAGAGCCCTCATGCGTACCACCTGTGCGTTAAGTAAACCACTACATTACACTCAAGGAAGGCACTGAACCGATTAACGTACGTCCTTACCGATACGCTCATTTTTAGAAAGAAGAAATTGAAAAGCAAGTGCAAGAGATGCTGAATTCGGGATATACATGATAGCATTAGTCCGTTTTCGTCACCAATTTTACTCGTTAAAAAAAGATGGTAGTTGGGGATTTTGCGCGGACTACCGCGCACTGAATAATGCCACCATCAAAGACCGTTTCCCCATTCCAACTATGGACGACATGTTAGATGAATTATACAGTGCCTCATATTTTACAAAATTGGATTTGCGGGCTGGATATCACCAAGTAAGAGAAAATACTCTTGATATTCCTAAGACTGCTTTTCGCACTCATAATGGCCATTACAAATATCTCGTCATGCCTTTTGGCCTTTGTAATGCACCTTCCACATTCCAAGCCATCATGAACACTATATTTCGACCTCACCTGCGCAAGTTCATATTGGTTTTTTTTTACGATATTCTTATTTATAGTTCTACATGGGATAAGCATGTACAACACGTTGCCACAACCTTGGAGATTTTGAGGCAGCACAAATTTTTTACTAAGGCAAGCAAATGCGTTTTTGGACAACAAGAACTGGAGTATCTGGGGCATATAATAACACCTCAAGGAGTGAACGTTGATGATAAAAAAATTGCAGCTATGCTCTCGTGGCCCCGACCTACTAACATTTCTAAATTGTGTGGTTTTTTAGGCTTGACAGGATACTACCGGAAGTTCGTGCAAAATTACGGCATCATTGCTCGACCCCTCACCAACCTACTCAAGAAAGGGAAGTACGGGTGGCATCAAGAGGCTGAAGCAGTCTTCTCGGCGCTTAAGCAAGCAATGACCACCACCCCCACTTTAGCTATGCCTAATTTCAATGATTCTTTCACCATTGAAACTGATGCTTCGATCGACGACATCGGCGCAATTTTAACTCAACAGGGTAACCCGATTGCTTATATGAGCCGTGCACTTGGAGTCACAAAAAAATCATGGTTGCCAGAGAAATGCTTGCTATTGTGGAAGCCATACGTTTGTGGCGACCTTATTTACTGGGAAGGAAATTTTTCATCCAAACTGACCAGCGTAGCTTAAAGTATTTTATGGATCAACGTGTGGTGACACCAGAGCAGCAAACATGGGTGGCAAAATTAATGGGCTATGATTATGAAATTATTTATCGGCCAGGCCGCGAGAACTCAGGTGCAGATGCCCTCTCACGCCAACCACACAGCCCTGTACTACATCATATACACGTAGCTGCTGTCACTTTATGGGAGGAGATTAAAGAGGCTTATACAGGGGACACTTATATTCAGTCAATAGAGCAGGTGTCCAAGGCTCAACCCAAAGGACCATATTCACAACGCCAAGGACTTTGGATATTTAAAGGGAGAGTGGTAATTCCTTCGTGTAAGGCATTACGCACTAAAATATTGCAAGAGGCACATGACACCAAAATAGGAGGGCATTCAGGTGTCTTAAGAACATTCAAACAGTTGGCTCAGTAATTCTACTAGCCTAAAATGAACCAAGCAGTTTGGCAATATGTCAAGTAGTGCGTGGTATGTCAACAAATGAAGACTAAAACACTTTCTCCTGCCGAACTCCTGCAACCTTTGCCCATTCTGTGCCAAGTTTGGGACGATATCACTCTCGACTTCGTTGAAGGCTTGCCGACATCCCACGGAAAGGATACAATTTTGGTAGTTGTCGACAGGTTAAGTAAATTTGCCCATTTCTTAACTTTAACTCATCCTTTTACTGGTAAGGGAGTGGCTGAAAAATTTGTTGATGGGGTCATTAAATTACATGGTCTTCCCAGATCAATCATTAGTGATCGGGACCCAATTTTTATCAGTCGCTTTTGGCAAGAATTTTTTCAAATGTCAGGTACCAAGCTAAAACTAAGCTCTGTGTATCATCCGCAAACCGACGGACAAACGGAAGTAGTCAATCGTTGTGTAGAGCAGTACCTCCGTTGTTTTGTTCACTAATGGCCACGCAAATGGAGTACCTACATTCCCTGGGCAAAGCTATGGTACAATACAACGTACCATGCATCTACAGGCATGACCCAATTCTAAGCGTTGTATGGCCGTTTGCCTCCTCTCCTTCCTAATTACCATAGTGGTGATTCATTGGTACATGAGGTAGACTTGAGTCTTGTGACCAGAAATGAGTTGCTGCATTAATTAAAGGCAGCGGATCAAGGCCGGCGGGATGTGACTTTCGAAGTAGGCGATATGGTGCTTCTCAAACTGCATCCCTACAGACAACAATCCATTTTTAAACGTGTCCACCAGAAGCTTGCGAGACGATTTTACTGGCCGTATCCAGTAGTGCAAAAAATTGGAGCAGTTGCTTTCAAACTTCAGCTGCCAACAGGAGCTCACATTCACCCAGTATTTCACGTTTCATTACTCAAAAAATTTTTCGGCAATGTGGTGGAACAGTCCACGGAACTACCACCAATGACTGATGAGGGCATACTCTTACTAGAGCCTCTACGGATATTAGATACGCGTTGGGTCAAGCGGGGGAACAAGTTTGAAGCGGAGAGTTTGGTTCAGTGGAAATGTTTACCAAGAGAGGAAGCCACTTGGGAGTCCACCCAGTCGTTGTTGCAGCAGTTTCCGCATATGGACCTTGAGGACAAGGATCCTCTTGATCGGGGAGGTATTGTTAAACCACGATGCTCCTCTCGGTCACGTAAACCAAATCCCAAATATGTGAAATGAGGTGGGACATAAGTTGCATGCAGTAGGTGTTAAGAATCTGATGTCATTTATTGCGTTAGTTATGCTCTATTTTACGTGAGTTATGCTCTGTTTTACGTGGGTCATGTTCCAACTAGTAGTTGTAAGGTTTCCTTGTATTTCGGTTTGTTTATTCATGGCTGTGCTTATTTAAGAAGCCAATACTGTCGTCAATGGATATCAAGTATTACTTTTCTTAAAAAACTGTGGTTTATTTATCACCCAAAGAGAAAGTTGTTAACGTTAACGTCAGTTGCAGTTGTTGGGACCTATCACGATGACATATTTGCATGATGAAATTCCTTTGTTTAGATTAAATGATGATATGGTGCTTGTTGAAGATATTGTTAAGGTCACTTATGCCTGGAAGCCTCTAAATCTTGCATGAAAAAGGTCTTAGACACCAACTGGAAGAGTATTCAAATTTGGTTTTTCCATTGATATTGATAGAAATGATAATATTCAGAACCAATTAGTTTCAGTTTTAGCTTCAGAAGATGAAGTTATTACCAACTTCTTTACTAACCAATCAGACGTAATCAACCATCACTGTATTTATAAGGATTTGGCTCTTCCCACTTCCCTTTGTTCTAAAAAGACAATAGCAGCTTCTAACATTTCTGATCCTTGAGCCAATACTAGCACTTCCACTGAACTTGAAGACCAAGCTAACTTTAATACAATTTCTAGAAATATGGTAGTCCCAATATCCAACTCTTTCGAGAAGATAAGTGAACCTTTCAATGACCATCCCATCAACCTGATAAAAGAGTTGCATTCTACAAATATCAACAAAAATTCCTATCCTCACCTTATCTGCTCTGCAAATGCTATACAAGATCTCATTTTAGCTGATCCAAACACTGAAAGTTCCAGCTTTCAACTTGTCAAAAAGGGAAGATCAAGTAGGAGGAAAAGGTCCTCTTTAACCCATATATTATGAATATATCAGCTTGGAATGTCAGGGTTCTTAATTCCCCTGAGAAAGAGCTTTTGTTAACAAACTTCATCTTTGAAAATAAGCTCATCTTGCTAGTCATATTGAAGTCTCGAATAAAGTAGGATAAATGTGATATACTAGACCTTTCTCCAATGGATTAGAAACTAATCCATAATTATAGTGACCACCCAAATGGTAGGATTCTTGTAGTTTATAATTCAACAGACTTTCAATTCTCAACATCTTCACCACTGCTCAAATTATCCATTTAGATGCTGTCCTTTCTTAGCTGAAAACTAGAATTCATAACTCACTTGTGTATGTTTTCAACTACCCCTTCCAAACATGTGATTTATTGAGTAATCTTATAACACTGCTTCTGTCACCAATACCCCCTGGCTCATTCTAGGTGATTTCAATGCAACCCATCTCCTCTAATGAATCAGAATGAGTTATAGCCCAAAGACAGCATTGTGTGGAATTTAAGAAATGCATTAATGGCATTCAAGTTTTAGATTTACCTTTTGGAGGCAATTTCTTCATATAGAGTGACAAGCAAACTGGTTCATCACTTATTAGAAGAAAACTCGACAAATCCCTTACCAACTTAGACTGGTTGCAAAGATTTCCCCACTCGTTTTCACTTTTTCCCAACTCCAAGCTCTTGGATCATTCCCCTATTATAACTACCTTTGGAGTTCCCAATCCCTCACATTCCCCTTTTAGATTTAATAACTTTCTTGTTGATCTTGCAGCTTTCTAGGAAGCAGTAGAGAGGGGTTCTAATATTTGCTTCACTAGCACTAAACCATATATTCTTATAAGGAAACTCCAATTTATAAGGGATGAGATTAAACTATTTCATAAGCAGAATATTGGAAACACCTCTCATCTCATTTCCACTGCCAGAAAAGCGTTATACGTTGCACAATCTAAGGTTATAGCAATCCTTATTCTAACTTCTTCAGTGAATAGGAGAAGCATGCTCTAAAAAATCATTCTCAAGCCTTGAAATTCTATAACTCTCTTACGAAGCAAAGATTAAGGATTCACTGGTTGCAACATGGAGATCATAATACTGTTTTCTTCTACAACGTCATCTCCTCCAAACATAATTGCAATATAATCCACTCCATCGATTATTCAGGAGCTACACTTGATTCACAAACTTAAATCATCAAGGATATGGAGGAACATATCACTAATTTCCTTAGTTTAACTTATATTGCTAGATCTTCTACTAGACTTATTAAAGAGATTGCTCAAAATCAAATTACTAGTTAATATTTCAATGCTCTATTAGCTCCAATCATCATTCAAGAGATCAATCAGGCTTTCAAAACCTTACACCCTAAAAAACCCTCTAGTCAGTATAGATTCAATGCCAACTTTTTCTTTAAAACATGGCATATCACCAATAAGATAGCAATGGATGTTGTCTTGGATTTCTTCAACAAAGGCAAGCTATTTAAAGAAATTAACAACATTTTGATTGCTTCGATTCCCAAAGGGAATAATTCTGTTAGCTTTGGGGATTATCAATTGATTGCTTGTTGCAACACTGTTTACAAGGTTATCTCTAAAGTGTTGTCGCTAAGACTCAAAGCAATTATCCTAAACTACATAGAACACAATCAAGGTGCCTACATTCTTGGAAGATCCATTGGTGATAACATTTCAATTGTGTAGGAACTTTTCAGAAATTATGCCAGGAAAAGAAGTCACAAGAATTATGCCTTGAAAGTGGATTTCCAAAAAGCATATGATAGCTGGATTGGAATTTCATTATCAATATGTTCCATGCATTTGAATTTCCAATAACCTTCATTAATTGGATATAGCAATGCATCAGCACAGTTTCTTTCAAAATGTTAATAAATGGGGTGGGGTTCCTACAAAGATAATAAAAGGAGGAAAAGGAATCAGACTGGGGGATCCACTATCCCCTTATCTCTTCTCATTAGATATGGAGGTTCTTAATAGACTGTTAATCAGAGTGGTGGATAGAGATCCCAAATTTAGGTATCATGGTAAGTGCAAAAAGCTTAACATTATAAGTTTATGCTTTACTAATGACTTATTCTTATTATCTAAGGTTGATTGCAATTCTATCACTTCAATCAAAACTGCTCTCCATTTATTCATCAACCTGTCTGGTTTGTCTATCAACTACAATAAGAGTGTCCTCTATATCTCCAAGGATGCTTCCAATATAACTTCTACTCTTACTTCTATTTCTTGTTTCAAAATTCAACAATTACCTATTTTCTATCTTGGTATATACCGATTTCAACTGTGAAT
This sequence comes from Erythroxylum orinocense, assembly GCA_025531955.1. Taxonomy (NCBI): domain Eukaryota; kingdom Viridiplantae; phylum Streptophyta; class Magnoliopsida; order Malpighiales; family Erythroxylaceae; genus Erythroxylum; species Erythroxylum orinocense. The sequence goes on from JANZLX010000146.1 coordinate 6,446, forward strand.
CCCTCGCTTGGTGATTACAAATACCTTATAGATAGAATTACAAACAAATTTAGTTATTGGAGCCATAGGGAACTCTCCAAAGTTGGCAGAGGTCAACTCATCAATTCATTCCTATCTTCCATAGCAATCCATTGGGGTTCCCAACTAGTCTTTCCCAATTATATTATCAAAAGAATTAACAAAATGTTTAGAAACTTTCTTTGGTCTGGATATAGAATAAAACTCAAAGCAAGAAAGGATAAATGGGCAGATACATGTTTGCCTAAAAAGCAAGCAGTCTAGGTATCTTGAACATCAAGGTGATGAATCTTTCGATGCTTACCAAGAAATTTGGAGATTGATCCAAGATAGGCAATCCCAGTAGGTGAAATGGATTAAATTTTTCTACACCCAAGACAAGTCTTTTTGGGATTTCCCCATTCCAAAAATGCATCAGCTTTGGTAAAGCACATTGGGAATCCTAGGAAAAAACTTAAACCTCATTGCAAATTCCTAATAGGCAATAGGGAAATTTTTCAGATTCGAGACAAACCCTTGGTTTAATCAGGAGCCCCTCCATTCAATTCCTAATCTTCAGCTTTTCAAGAACCACATTTCTAGTAGTGCAAGTGTAGCTCATGGGTTGACAATTCTAAAGCAACTCAATAAAACTAACTGTTTTCAAGTTTAATCCAGTCAATCTCTAGCTTTACTTTAATAGGACAATTAGACAGAACCTTGTAGACATTAAAATGGTCTAGACTTTTCTTTGCAAGGTTAGCTAGGTTGTTTGTAGAATAGACACCCCCAAGTTCCTTGGTACCAGGTGGTAAGGTGCAAGAACCACAATTCCAGACATGCACACACTCTTTGGTAAGCTTTTAAGCTAAGGTTGGCTATAATGGACAGGATAGGTAAATTTCTGATGATCCCTAATTGATGTTCCTTATGTCAAACTCATGATGAATCTCATGATCATTTCTTCTTCTCTTGCTCCTATTAAGCTACTATTTGGAAATTCATATTGGCACAATGTGCCATTTTTAATCCTTTTTGACATCATAGAATGGAGTGCTTAAATCAGATTTATGAATAAAGGGAATTGATGGTTATTTTTTATATTCACTTCATACATTGTTGTTGGCATTTGGAATGAAAGAAATTACATAATTTTTAGATCAACTTCTAACTCTGTAGGTCCTTTTCAACAGTATTAGAATGCACTTGCGTTATATAAAGATAAGCATAAATTTAGCGACAAAATCTCTGTAGATTGAAATATCTTCTGAATTGATTTGTTGTCATTCTGAGCTAATCTACCTACCCTGCCTTTAGTGGGCTTGGAAGAAGTTAGCTTAGTTGAGCCCATCCTCTAACCGTAAAGCACGCCTACAGATTTCCCTAATTATCTCTCTTGTTTATTAAATTCATCCGATCAAGTAGAAGTTGATTCCAAAATGCGAGCAGTAGCTCTGCATCGCCTAATCAATGCAGCAACAACAAGAAGAAGAGGACCCCTTAATCGTTATCACTATAATTACTATTCTTCTTCTTCTTCATCCAGTAGTAGTAACAGTAATAGCAGATGTAAAACCCATATACATACCCATTCCCAAACCTTACTTTCATTGTCTCCCTGGTCTGCCATCCAACGCCGTGGTGTTAAGGTTAATGCCATTCATGTATACTTCTTCTCCTTCTTCTTCTTCTTCTTCCTTTTCCCTTTCTAGTACACACACCCACACCCACCCACACACACACGTGTAATATTCTGGGTTTTTGATAATTTTATGAAAATTTTGATGATGTCCACATAGGTGAAGCCCGGAAACGTCATTGAAAAATCAGGTGAGTGACTTTTCACTTTCTTATATATTTATATATGTGCCTGTCCATTTGTTCACTTCCTTTGTTCGTTTCGTATAATTTCGCTCTTACTCATTTCATCCTTTTCATTTTTCTTTGATAAAATATTTTCGCTGCACTGCAGGAAGAATTTACCAGGTGATTATATTGCTTTCGGTTTTGTGGTTCTATTAATTTCCAGACCAGTCATGTTATTTATTATGACTCAAAAATCTAATATTTTTAGGTAATTCAAGCAGAGCATAAGCAGCAAGGCAGAGGAGGAGCAATGATGCAGGTTCAGTTTTTTGCTTCAATTCCATTCCTCGCTGCGTTCTTTTCTCAAACGAAAAACTTTTTGGCCATTTGTGTTAACCTTATTTATTATAATATTAATGGGTGCGTGTTCTGAAACAGTTAGCTTCCAATGTTTTCTAAGTAATTCTTAATATTGATTTGGTACAATTTATTTGAGGATTTAATAAGTTCCAAAAGATCTTGGCATCACCATCAAGAACTACTGATATGGGGAAAGTCTAAACTTTTGATTCGTATTCACTTATATTTGTGAATATTGGCACATCCAAAGCATTGCAGAAAATAGAGCTTAAGGCCACTTATCTTGTTCTACAGTGACATGTTGATCAAGTTTTCTCTTTTTCGAATTCTTCTTAAATCCCTTGAATCTTAACTATTTAACTCCAGTATGAATATGGTGTGGGAAAGAATTTTCATATATTCTCATATATTGAATAGGAAGTATACAGCTATATATAGGACATTACAAGTAGGAATTTAAATATGGAAAGTTATCTAAAGCTATCTAATGTAATCCCTTAATTTAAGGGATCTCAAACTTATTCTAACTTATCTATTTATAGCCTATCTATATCTCAGTATAATTTACTTACAGTTGTTTAGTATCTCGACAATTGTCACTATTGAGCTTTCCTATTTATACACCCCAAATCTTTAACAGGATGTCTATTTCAAATCTTAACAAAATTCAGACAAAGGAGGAGCCAAGGTGGATCCCAACATAGATCTAGATAAGAAGTTTGAAGCAATATCACCATCATGAAGAGGTAACTTTACAACTCAACGCCAACTATTACAACACGGGTGCATGAGGATGATGCTATGAAGATACACGTGACTTTTGATGTCAAAAGAAAGATGAAGAGATGTAATTTTTTTAAGGTCTTGGAGATCAGAGTAATCATTGAACAAGAGATTTGGTTAAAGAATAAGTTTGAAAATTGGCAGGCTAAATTATTTAAACTAATTTTTGTTATTGGCCTAAAGAACAAATAGCTTGAAATTTCAAAAATTTAAAAGTCATCAAGAGTCATACAGATTATCCATCTTCAATTTGGATCCAATTTAATCACATGAACGAATATTCAGATAAAGAACAACAATTCAATTAAAATGAACGAAAATTGCCACAAAACAATCAATTTACCTATAGATGAGACCTTCTTTGTATAGCCGAACAAATTCCTCTATCACAGCCTTGGATCGCTTCTCATCCATTGTAAAACACTGTGAAAGGAAAAGAAATAGCATGGAGAAGGGTGGGTTGGGGAAGGAATAATTGAGTCCAAACACAAAGTCAAAATAAATTTATTTCAAGCAGAGATATTTGAGTTTACCTCCCGTGACCAATCAAGAGAGGCACCCAAGCGGCGCAGTTGATTCAATATGGTACCCCCATATTCATTCTTCCACTTCCAAACCTTTTCACGAAACCAAAAACAATCAAAAAGGAGTTGGCGATGCTAGAAAATTAGTTCAAAGAAAGTTTTAAAATTTCAACTAACTGCTTCTACGAATTTCTCACGACCCATATCATGTCTAGTTAAGTGTTGTTCACGCATCAACTTCTTCTCCACTACAACCTGCATTTAGCCATACAATTTCAACATCCTAGTCAGGTCATATATTATCCATCTGATAGAGAAAGGCTCATGCATGGTATGAAAACAACTCACACACAAACAACAGGCAAGAGAGCCATTAGATTTTAATGAATGAAATCAAATATTAGATTAAATATATCAAACCTGTGTTGCTATTCCGGCATGGTCTACACCAGGCACCCAAAGAGCATTATAGCCCGACATCCTTTTAAAACGGATGATTGTATCCTGCTTACAGGAAAATAGCAAGCAAACAGCAGGAACTATATTAGTTACACAAGGAATTTGTGGGTGCGGGTGCAGAAAGAAGAAGCAAAATGAGGGCACACCTCTACAGAAACAGTAAGGGCATGACCTATATGTAATGCTCCAGTAACATTTGGTGGGGGGAGAACCTGCAGGATGATGTGTCACACATAGTATCCAACATTTTTTTCTTGTTTGTGAAAATATACAAACTATACCATACTTACAATGACGAAAGGTGGTTTTGAGCTCTTTGCATCAGCCATGAAATAACCAGATTTTTCCCACCATTCATACCATCTAAGAAAGAAAGGAAAAAAAGCAGGCAAAGATAATAAGCCACAGTGGACGAAAAGGTGTGTGTGTGAGATGTTAAGGGTGGTCATACGATTTTTCAACTGCAGTAGGATTATATTGCTTGGCCATTAGGGGAGAAAGGTTTTTCTTGTAGCCAGAAGGAGTAACAGGATCAATAAAATCATCCGGATTGTCTTCACCAGCAGCATCTCGCTTTGCATTCTTTTTGTTGGATGTAGTACTAGTCTTTTTGGCGTTACTATTATTGGAATCCTGTTGTTCCGCCTGGAATTTATTAAACAAAAGCAAAAGATTAATAATACCGATAATAACAATACTGCAGGGAGAGAGAAGTACGTACCTTAACTTTGGCTTTTTCGAGAGCCTTAAGTTTCTTCATCTCCTTCTCCTTAGCCTGTTTAAGTTAAACAGATAATGATTAACTAGTTGAATTGTAACAGAAAACGTAGAAATCTAGTACCATATAGTTCAGCGATTCAGTCAGTAGTCAGAGGAGTTGATCTGAAATAAATTTCTGGTTACTTGTTTCTATATAAGCAAGGAAGGAAGGAACAAGTAAAAGATGATTCGGTACCTTATCTTCTTTCTTTTTCTTACGGAGGTCATCTTGGGGGGTCTCGGGGAGCTTCTGTTCTGTTTCTGACTAGGAAGAGAATATACATTTGTATAATGTACACATAAAGAGAGTAAGCGAAGAAAAAAACAAGAAAGTGAGGGGAAAGTGAAATCACCATAGCGTGAGATGGAAGCAGAGTCTTCTTGGAGTTTGGCGGCCGCGTCGGCGTTCTGTTGTCTTACCGCAATACCCACTCAGTCTCCTCCAATTCCAGGAAATGCAAATTCCTTCCTTCTAAAGCCCTGCCTAGTGCCTAATGCAACTATTGCTTTTCAATCTCATTTAAAACTAATTACATTTGGACTGGGAATCTACATCTACATGCCCAGGCCCAGCCCAGTCTTCATCTTCCTTCCCTGCCCCTTCTTCATAATGTTAATTAATTTTAAAAAAAAACATAGAATAAGCTTCCTTGAGTACTCCATCCAAAAATTTGATTTCTGCCGTTCAGAATTAGATTTCTTTTTTTCAAACTATAAATTCAAATCCGAACTTGTTCGCCTGCCTGACCCTGACCCTTAAAAATTCATAACATGTATACTTGGGATTGGGTTAGATTAAACATGCTTCAAGTAAACTAATTTCCGTTTTCTTTTACTTGCTGGTTCCAACGACATCCTACTAAGTAAAAAAGTCACGTTATGGGGGCCAGCCAATATGGTTAGAAGTGAAAAGGAAGGTTTTCAGTCTATCTCAAATCTTCCAAATTCCTTTGTATTAAACATTTGCGAGACGATTAGAATTTTGAACAACCTATGGTACATTAGCCGTAAACATTTGAAAGACGATTAGAACAACCTATGTTACATTAGCCACCAAGGATGGCTAAAAACAAAAATATAATATCAGGATAAAATCAAAAGAATCATTGAATCAGGCCAAACAACTGGCACAAATCAGATTCAGTACTCCTATACTCCAAAGGAAATAGTTAACTGCTGCTAATGTAGTGGGCAGTCTTGCAGTTTCCTTTAAAATCATCATATGCAAGCCGCAGCAACGAGTCTAAGAGGCATTTACTTTGTCCTTCAAAACGAGTCCGATCAATTGCTTCTCCGGACCCCTTCTCTCCGGCCCTATAGCTGCCGCTTTAACTGTCACTACTTCATTTCAAGCAGTTGTTCACAGGGCAGCACAAAACTATTGTCTAACTAACCCCCCTATGCAGTAGCATTTCCTCCAAAACAAATATGTTGGCATTTACAGCATTGTTACCCAGAATTGCCAGCAACCTCTGCAGCTCTCTGTCGCATCATCTCCATCACAGCTGCCCTTCGCCGTGATTCGGACTGTTGCTGCACTCTCCTCAAATGTTCTTTCAGATCTCTAAATAAATAATTATAAATCCAGGTAAGCGATTTAGGCTAGAATTGTAAAACTGCAAAAGCAAAAATTAAATAAACTGCAGCGGAAAAAACTACAACTGTATTAGGATATACAAACCTGCATCGTGGTATACGGCATTCAGATTCTTTGCATGCTCGAGCATGGAGTTGCAGGATATACCACATTTTCTTGCATAACACACAACCTCCAGGTGCACGTGTCTTGCATTGTAACCCATGCCGGAAAAGGCCCTTCACTTTACGACAATTAGGATATTGGCAATGCAGAGAACAACAACGTGATGCATGTTCCAGAAGATCAAGCATTTTACGTAGCTGCAACATAATATAACAACAAAGTTAAGCCTCAAGTGACATGAAAAGCTTGGAATGTCAAATCCTTTAACACATAATAAACAAATTTTCTTCCATTTCCATTCAAGCTGGGTAAGAAGTTAGGTATAGTCCTGGAGATTCTACAGGTGTAGATAGTACATGTTAATTCGAATACATGCTATCACATATTCAAGGTGTATTATCTAAATCAGTTTTCATCCCTAGACATTTTGAACTAATCCCCTTTCTGGTTTCTTTCTAGGAGACGTCCTAATTCCGCTGCAACTTTAAAAACTGAAAATAGATAGAACTTATCTTCCATTTATAGACATAATGAACAGAAACAAAAGTTAAAACACTATCTTCCTTCATTGGAAAACCTTTTGCAAAAAGTTGTAAAACAAAAAACTTTCAAAATACTGGATCACTTTTCCCAATATCACCAAATTAAAAGAGCTGAAGCAACTGCTTTGATGTCCTCAAATACAAGAAGAGTATCTTCTGCCAGGAGACAGCAAAAGACCAAGAAAGAAAAAAGGAATCTGATATGTCAAGGAATGAAATACCTGTAAAACCCTTAGCTGCCTAGCTTCTTTATTTTGTGCATCGCGATCACCTACTGATGGATGATTAATCAGCTTATGAGCATGATCAATGCCTCCCTTCTGGTAGCATGTATTGCAAACCTCATACTCGGGGCAAACTTCACAGCGCCATCCTTGACCTGTTTCAATGTCAAGATGGCAAACACTACATGTAGTCATAAATGCAGGAGCAGCTGGATTATGGAGATGGTAGAGGATCATCATGGAAGAGTGTTTCGCTCTGCGTAGGGTATCATATTGGTAATGATTTCCTTGACAAAGACTAAGAAATGCTTGTCTTGTGTCAAAGAATTCACTCTCAAGAATCTCGTCTTTATCCTTTGTATCCACAGGCACATCTGTGATTTCAACCTGTAGAGACCAGGAGTTCCATTTTACAGTTACCCAGAAAAAGAGAAAAGTTGCTGTTGGGAGGAAAAGACATTCTGGCTTTACAATCGAGGGGAGCGTGAATGCACACAGGAACCCAAGCAAAGATAGTATTACATTGTGTGAAACTTACTGGATACAGGGCGTGCTTCTCTCGTTGATCTACAGGATGCCGATCTGTTTCGTCACGATCTTGCTCTGCTTCATAGCACCTTGAAAATATAAAACCACAAATACCAGAGTTTGTAGTTATCACTTAAAAGTAGTTTCTTTTGAAAAATGAAAATTAGAAAGAAACAGATGCACAAGACAAGGAAAAATGAAAGATTGTCAAACTAACAACAGTCAAATCCTACAAAATCAATAAGGACCTGAGACTCATGCTCCAATCAAGCTAATAGCACCAATTGGAGGTATTTGTAGATACCAAGCAAACTTATGAAATAATGAACAACAAAGGTGTAACATCAAGCGTTTAGTCAAAGTCAGAATAATTTGAATGAATAAATAAATTTATCGTCAACTATTACAGAGTTAAAATTCCATGACAAGACCAATAAGAAAATATATACCAAAATGCGTGATCATTAACTACCAGGTTGAATAGAATACATTTAGAACAGCAATGTCATCCAAGAGTAATTCAATATCAAATTTGGGAAATTATATTGTGATGCAAAAGAGTTTAGCATTTATAAAAAAATAAAAGAGGGCAGATCACTCAATCACAAGCTCTAATTTAATGAATAAAGAGAGGGAGTCGATATGACAGCAAAAACAAGGCTGAAATTTACTTTATGCCAATGTTCCTTATTAGATAGGAAGTAATAATAAGTTAGATATATTGTCCTAATTGTTATGACTTTAACTTGAAAGAATAAAATATCTTTATTAGAGTAAAACTTCATTCTATTTTGGATATTTTAGTTAGGAATCCCTTACTACTAGAATAAGGGTTCCAAGAACTTTTTTTATACTTATGTGTGTGGCAAAATCATGTACATTGATTGATTGATTGTATTTAATTAAGTTTTCTACTATAATAGAATATCCCATAAATCATGCGATTAGAGAGTAATCCCATAAATTATGTTATTAGATACTGTATTAGAGTATCTCATAAATTATGAGATTAAATATTGTATTAGAATATCTCATAAATCATGAGATTAAAATCATTAATTTCCATTTATAGGTACTCGAATTTTGTCTATAAGCCTGCTGTAAACAATTCACAATACAATTCCTATTCAAATCCTGAGATGGTATTAGAGAAGTATTAGGCTCCGTGGATCAAGTTGTTTCCAACCTTCATTGCTAAAAACATATTTTTGTTGTTTTTTCTCTTTTTGGTTAAGCCGTCATTGTTGTACCCTTTTTCTTTCCTTCCATTTTAGCCTTCATTGCTATCTCCTCCCTGTTTTATGTCTTTCATCTCAGTCTTCATTGCTGATTATCGTGTTCTATTCTTCTCTAAAACAGAACATTTCTTCCAGCCTTATTGTTGGAATTGTCTAAGGATTAGCTTCCTTGTAAAGGGAGGAAAATGTCAAAAGTTGATAGATTGAATGGAAAGCTAGGGGAACTACAAATTATCCAGGCAACATACAGATTGAATGGAAAGAACCACCTCAATTGGTCCACTTGTTCGTACGATTTTGAAAGGAAAAGGCAAAATTAGCATCTCGCAAGTATGGACCAAAACCAAGGGATCCTCATTTTGAAGTATGAGATGAAGGAGACTCCATGATCATAGCTTGGATGTGGAATTCTATGATTCCTGAAATAATTGATACATGCATGTTCTTAGCTACGACTAAAGACATTTAGGAGGCTATGCAACAAACTTACTCTAAAGCTACAGACACAAGTATAAAGTCAAGGTGAAAATCTTGGCTTCAAAACAAGGGGATAAGACTATCAATGAATATGTCAACCAATTTAAGTCATTATGGTAGGAACCCTTTTTTTTCCTTAAAAACTTAATAGATTTCATTATAAGAAAATATATACAATCTAGGGAACAAAACAAATATAATCCATATAAACTAGATTATAGAGAATTAAGGTTCCTAGTAATCATCTACATCTTGAGATCGAGGGAACTTATGGGATCACTTAGCCTAGTATTACACATCCCCATCTACTCTTCATGCCACTTGTCAGATTTGTAGCTATTCCTCTGTATTGAATTTTTAAATATGAGCAGAGTGTAGAGGCCACTATCACAAATTGGGCTTGGGTCAACTATTGTCCAAATAACTAGAACTAGTTGTTTGGATAGTTGACCCTTACCACTTAACATTTTGATGTCTAGGCAATATGAGACACTCTAACATTCTGGCTAACATGGCCAATCTGCAATGTAGGTAAATGGCCTAAAAAACCATCTCACTGCTTCTACTTTCTTGTTTGAATACTTTGCAATTGCGCTATTTCTATATGTAGTACACCAAAGTTGCCTAACTTAACCTGATAGCTTTTAGATCACCCACATTATGCACTCTAATTTTCACTAGCCAAGCAATAGTTTCATTCCTAGAATTTGTTGGTCGGGCCACATTGAGTATATTCTGCAACCGATCCCAGATTTGTTTGGTATACCTGCATCTAATCATTCGGTGTTCCAAACTTTCCAGTTTCGCATTACATAATTCACAGTTCAAATTGCTAATGGAAAACTTGATCTTATCCCTTGTAAGCAACCCTCCATTGATTCTCATCCATAAGATGAATGAATGAGCTGGGTTAAGATCACTATCCCATACTAAGGTTGCCCACTCCTGCCTTGTGCTTTGTGTAGCCTATAATAGTGTTTTACAGGCTTTTGTGTTGAATTTCATTGAGTTATCTACTAGCCACTGAATTTCATCCTGCTCTCCTTCCTGACATCGTGGCAACACTTCCATGATGAGACTGGCACTTCTACTATTGCGAAAGGGCCATATCTACTAATTATTTCGAATAAGAATATACTTACTTTAGTAGTTGGATTCACCACCAATTTCAAGCCCTGTACCTCCTCCACTTTATATAGAGGACCTTTACAGTGCCAATTATCATACCAAAAAGACGTGCTTTCTTCATTCCCAATCCTGTGAAACACCTGACTCTGCATCCATTGTCTGGTCTCTAGAATTTCTTTTAGATTGCCTGACATATCCTTTCTTGACTGTAGGATCTAGATACTCTTGTGCTTAATGAATACATTATGTATCCATTTCAACCATAAATCCTCCTTTTTATAGCACAACCACCACTTTATGGTAGGAACTTGATCATTATAGGATAATAAAAACTAAATGCCCTAACAATGTAGCTGTTCTAAGGACTTTATTGAGTAGATAGATTCTGTGACTTCCTTGTTGAACCCAACCCAGAATTTGGCTGAGTGAGAATCTAGATTTTAGGCAAATAAGAGGTTCGATGTTTCAATGAAGAGGTGGCACTCATTCAAGGTGAGACAGAATACCAATAGTTCAACAATGGTGGCTAAAAGTAATAAATCAGTCATCAACTCAGAAAGAGGAGTAGCATAAGAGATAAGAAAATTTGCTCCGTCAAGGACTTCAAACTGTGATGGATTGTGGTGTACATATCGGAAGCTTCATGGACTGCAAGAAACCTCGTTACACTTGTGAAAAATATCAAAAGCTTCATGGGAAGCCTTCCAGTCATGAATAGGGTGAGAAAGAAGATTAGTCATGAGTTAATGGACAAGTCCATATTGTTTTAGCACCTTAAAGCGAATCAACGTCACAAGACTCGAGTAGTCTTAACAAAGAAGACATTGAAAGAGAGAGATCTCTTATCAACAGCCATGAGAGGCCTTCAGGTACGTGCTCTTTGGCGTATTGATGTAAGTTTTCATTTTTTTTTGGATTAAATACCTTAGACACAGACTTTAACAACTCTGCGTCATAGACTTGGGAGCTACAAAACCATAAGACCTATTTATCCAAATGTTTCTTAACCTACACTCCATGTCCAAGTAGTAAAAAATAGCCACATTCGATAGATCTTCAACAACTATAGCAAGTGTATAGGTTGTCAAAATAAGCCCATAAGTAACTCTAAGAAATGTTCTTCAGATTCCCCCATTAGTAACTCTAAGAAATGTTCTTCAGATTCCTAGACTATCTACCAGCCTTGTTTCCATACAAAAACTAATGGAATTTATGTTGTAATATAATTTTTTACAGTAGTCATTCTGTATTTCAGTACAAGAATTTGACGAGGATGATTGGACTTGCTAAAGAACAAGATGACCTCTACTATCTTGAAGTGCCAAGTCAGTTGAACATTGTCTCATGACTGAGAGTTTTACAGTGCCATGACCCTTTGCTTTTACTGTTTTGCCATCTGCCACTGTAATTGGAATATCATCCCCACATGTTTCATAGGTAGAAAAGGTGTCTCGGTTTCCAATCATATGATCTGATACTCCTGTGTCAAGAATCTAATCCTGGTGTTTCTTAGCCTTGGTAAAAGAAAAGAGGAGAGTGTGTTACCTTGATGAGCCACTGCTACACTAGAATAGTAAGGGGCATTTTTTGATACTGTAAACAAATTTTGGTGGCTGAGTATTGATTTCAGCATCTTGACTTGTTCAGAATTAAGGCTAAGTTGACCAGTCTAATTGTTGTCATATTGATTTCAGCATCTTGACTTGTTCAAAATTAAGGCTAAGTTGACTAGTCTGATTGTTGTCAACACAAGTTTTTGCTACAAGCGTGTTATTGGGTTCTCTCTAATTTCGTGGCTTCCATCCTGCCGGTTTACCGTTGAGTTTCTAGCAATTTTCCCTATTATGATTGTGTGGTCACGATATGTATTATCTCATAACATTACAATCTGATTGTAATCAGATTCTATAGATTAGATATCAGTATCTTCCAGATATTCTAAGATTATCTTCCTGTATCTGTATAGATTATCTAGCCTATTCCGTACTCCTATCCATGTATATATTTACTACATTCACTAAGTAATGAATATAGAGAAAATCAGCTCTTATTCACATGGTATCAGAGCCACGTGAAAGAGATAGTAAAACCGAGGAGTCAACCTTAGCAAGTCAAGAAATGATGGCAAACCCAAACCAGATTGGAGGTCGATCATCAATGACCTCTGGTCTTGAAGCAGATTCAGTTGTTATTGTCTTTGACAAACTAAATGGAACAAACCATCGGGAGTGGGCTCAAGCTATGAAACTTGCCATTGGAGGACGCGGGAAGCTGAGCTTTATTGTCGGATATGGGAACATTCTAGACCCAACAAACTCACAAGCTGCACGATAGTGGGAGATAGATAACTCCATGGTCTCATCATGGCTTATCAACGCCATGATATCACCGATCAAGTACACCTTTATGTTTCTGCCAACAGCTTGAGAAATATGAGAAGGGGTGCGACAATCATACTCTAATGGAGAGGATGCATCACAATCTACGAGATAAAAACAAAGCTATGGAAAATGAAGCAAGGTGATAGAGAAGCTACAGAATATTGGGTCGAAATGGTAAGCATTGTGGCAAGAACTTGACCTTCTATCAAACGAAGAGTGGAGATGCAAGGAAGATGCTGAGATGTACAATCAGAAAATTGAAAAGGAGAGAGTCTTTAAATTTTTGGCTGGCCTCAACCAAAAATTGGATGATGTCTGTGAAGAATTCTAAGCAGAGTGCCTCTACCTACAGCTAAAGAAGTTTTTTCTGAAGTTAGGAGGGAAGCAACAAGGAGGAAAATCATGCTAAAAGAGGAGCCAAAAGAAAAACAAAATGTATCTTCAGTACCCACTAATGAAGCTTCTGCACTGATGTCCCATGGTGAATCCAGTAAGAAGGGTCATAAGAAGTGGTGTGATCATTGTAAACAAAGTGGTCACACAAAAGACACATGCAGGGACATCCATTGAAAGCCTCTAGACTGGAAACCAAAAAAGGGAAAAACCGAGGCTACCAAGTATCTACTGAAGGGGAACAGAAAAATCTAAAGATAGTCAGAAACAACGAGATGAACTGAATATTTCACTAGGGAAATTATTGGAAGTACTAAAGAATCTCCAAAATGATAGCAACCAATAGAAGGCAAGCACGGTTGCTAATGCTACTATGAGAGGTAATATCATAAAAGCTTTTTTATCTTCATGGGGTAGGAAGAAATAGATAGTTGATTCTGGAACATCAAACCACATGATAGATGATTATAACCTGTTTCATTCATATTTTCCTTATGCTGGACATGAAAAGGTTAAGGTAGCAAATGGTGATTCTTCTTCAATTGCAGGAAAAGGAGATAACAAAGTAACAGATTCTATGAAACTAAATTTTGTTCTACATGTTCCTAATCTAGAATGTAACCTTCTTTCAATCAGTAACTTGACAAGAGAAGCTGATTGTAGTGCTCATTTTTTCCCTACTCATTGTGTTATACAGGACCTGTCATAGGGGAAGATGATTGGTAGTACTAAAGACGTAGATGGAGTGTACTACTTTGAAGAGAAGATGATCTTTGGGGCCCTTCTCGTGTTCCTAAGAGAAGATGATCTGAAGCCTTATCTACATACATGGCCAATAGCAACATTTTCCTTAAGCTCCTCCCTTTTATCCTCAAAACACAAACAATAACAGTAAGGGGCCTCAGTTACATTGATTTCTAAAAGTCAGTATCCTAATTTAGGGTTTAAATCAACATTTCAATTCAAAAGCCATCCCGTGATTCTAGCACTGCTTTTTTTTTTTCTGTTCTGGTGACAAATGCAGCAGAATATAGACACCTCATCATGACTTAATGTTAACTGATGATGCTAATTGCAAGAGCTGATGTTTCGTTCCTTATCTGTATATAGTCTTGAATCTATCCAAAACAGGTAAATAATGCAGAATTCTTACCTATCACATATCTCGAAATTTTTGCAATGCCTGCAAACCCAACGGTTTCCTGATACCATCAATATGCAGCAATGCGAGCAACAATGCTGCAAATGAACCATTATAAAATCTTCCTTCATTGGAGAAATTGTCTCGCCAAGCTGAAAAGTAAAAGGAAAAAAAATCATAAGGAAATGTTAATCATAATTGTACTCATATCTAATTTTCATTTAATTATAAAGACTAACTATCTCATGACGGACAAGTTAATAAATCAAGCTGCAGAATTACATACGCTCAAAAGAACACAAGTGAGGCACTAAAGAATAAGTATAATGTGTAAATATGAAAACTTTTTCATCAAATAGACAAACTCAAAGAAACTACCATTATAGATGATATACTTCGATACTTGGTATTGATCTTAATCCCATAAAATCTCATTTGTACTTAGAGCAGAATATATTAATCTCTTTATCAAAATTTTGGGTAAATAATTACTGCATCCTTTTTCTCCTTTTCATTTTTTTTTATATTCCAGTCTATGATCAAACAAATTTAAGTTTAACAATCCCTTGTATCCAATTCACCACGTGGTTTGACAAAAATTAAGAAAAAGATGGAACTTGAAAAAAAAAAAAACAAGGCCCTTATATTGGTGCCAGGCTAGTAATTGGAAAGAAAAATATTCTATGTGGGTTGCTAACCAACAAAACTCAAAATTTTTTCCCTATTATATTCTTGGACAAGGAAAGAGTGTGTGTCTCTATTCATGTTTACATTGAAAAAGAAAATAATCACATGGAAAATACTGAGCAGCAAGACATGGGATATAAGAATTACTCTATGCATTAATAGCAGATCCTTTGACGCGTTACCAGAAAGATCCAACTGACCAGATGCTTTTAAAGCACGTTTCGTTATAGTCTTTTTGGTAGTTCCCTTTTTATTCTGTTTTCTGCTATCTTCTTCTTGATTAAGCTGATTAATCAGGTCCTCAGCAGCACCAGGCCAATAATCACCATCAAAGTATGGCAGCCTAGCTGCTGTTACCTTTGCCTTACATTCACCAGTAGATGTGAAGAAATGATCGTACAGGTTAGTGAGCTGGACCACTATGTTATCCTTGGTAGCTTTTCTTAACATAGACAGGTACCTGACATAGAAAAGGGATATCCCAGCAGTATATTAGAGAGGACTATAGTCCTCTAATTTGTATTACACAGATTACACAGAAATAGAAGTCTTTTTTTATCTGATTTCTCTCACCACTCCCGAAGTTTGTCAGATTTTGGTGTTTTCTGGATCTCAGGATGACAGTACAATATATAATCTTCACCCTTTAATGGAGGGCAAGCCCAAATATAGCAACTTGTAAAACCCCTCTTCTTGCAGTACTCAAGATATCCAATCTGCAGGAAGATACATATAAAAGCTAGAAATATCAATACCACTTCCTAGCAAGATCTACAGTTAGTACCCTTAGCTGACACCAAAAATATTTAGCCATCTGAAACTAACCAATATTTCATGGTAAACAAAAGTCCGTAGAGCCTCTCCAGTCACTGCTTTAATCTCAGGTCTAAAATACTTGACAGAATCAAGATAAGAAAGATAGACACGCCGTTGATTTGGCAATTGGCATTCCGACCCAAATTCTTGAACATACATTCCAAATAGACAAACCTCCACACCTTCAATCTTCTGAAACAACAAAACCACCTGGAAGAGAAATTAAAAATTCCATGTCATTATGAACACAAGAACAAGACTTAAGAAAATTTCAAGTGTAAGCTTACGCAGTCATAAATTTTCCACAATACAACAATGCAGCTATATAATATTCATAAATATATATACACACACATAATACAAGAGTGAATAGTAAAAATTTTGTTTGCCTAGAAAGTCTTTAATAAAAGGCCCTTTATAAAGTTAATATGACTAAGTAGATATATATTTCAAACTTCTTTTGACTCTTAGTTTGAAATAAAGTCAACTTTTCATTAAGTTTGTTCACAAACCAAGTTAAACTTATCTACAAAAGTAAACCGTTTAAAATTATGATAACAGTTGCAACATATACTCCTAGATAATATGATAAAAAGAGACCTAGTATCTTATACTAACAAAAAATTTTCATTATAGTTTCTAAAGCTAAGAAATTTTAATTCACAGCTTCTGCTATATCATGTCTGGAATGTTGAGCAAACCTATATGCATCTTTTGAGGGCTTATATTGATTAGATTTATAAATATATAAGGTTTTGAATTTATCAATTTGGCTTTAGTTTACAAGAAATTTTTTCAATTTTATTTTTTGAGATTTATTTAGACCTCTGCCATTTGTTGAAATCCTTATTCTAATTCAAATTAAAGTGTAACATTGCTTTAAGACATTATTTAAATAGTGTAAACATTAATTTTATCCTCTTGTGCCAAACATTTTGGTTTGGGCTTTCTTTTTAATTATGGTTCCAAGGGAGCAACGTCAAAAGAAATCTTCTATTTTCCGCATGATTACTTCTAGGATCTTAGGAACACAGGCCACAAGTGGCAATTTATGCAACTATGTTATTGTATGTGGAACAATATATTGTTTATACAAAGGTAAAAGATGTGGAACAAAAATATTGTCAGCCCTTCAACTTAACAGTATTTTTATTGTACTCCAACTATTAAAATTTCTAATCCAATCCTTTAACTTCGCTAATCAGTGTATATTAGAACTTCCTTTAATATTCTTAACAAAAATCATGTATGACAGCAATGGAATTTAAATTAAATATACAAATGCGAGTAGCATCTGTCTAACTTGAATGCCATATAGAGTTTTCATTGAAGACATTGATTAAAGTTCTAATATAAAGAGATTAGCAAAGTTCAAGAACTAAATTAGAAGGTTTAATAGTTGAAGGACCGAAATAAGAAATAACGCTCAGTTATTTCTTTTCTTTTTCATCATCAAATCCAAAGAACTTACTTTATGCATTATCTAACATATTTTTGTGCTAATATATTAACTACATATATTGGATAGAAGCTAACTAGATTTTCAAAAAAGGGAATCCTAAGATGTGTTAGCTCAATGATTAATGTTCACCAGAACCATAAGTCAATCTTGGTAGATAGGGAAACAAAGATAATTTACGAGCTTATTTATAGTGAACTATTGAAAAAATAAAATCAATGAAATGAAAAACACAATATTCTGCTCATATAGTAATATAGTAGGAGAAAACAAAGATATATGTTTTATTCTTTCTATTAAAAAAAATTGATTGCGTAGTTGACAAATCTTCCAAAGCAACTAGTTCTATGAGAACTTTTTCAGATTTAGGATTAATATATCTTGCAAATTTTTTTCCTATGAATCATGATATGAATTGAATAAGAAAGTATAGAATAGATTCTTGCATACATTTATGGAAGACTTGTAATAGAGGGACAAATAATCAAAGTGATACAGAACAACCTAGAGTTTTAATGAAATAAAATAAAACAGATCATTCAACACAAGCTTTAGTTTGGTGAGATGAAGAGTTGGAATTGGTGAGACACTTATTCACTTTATTGTTCACCTGAATAGTGATAGCAAGAGCAATTTTTTCATATTTACTTCTGTTAACAATCCTAAAGTCTACAACAGATTCACACGTGGCAAATTTAAGACACATCATCAAGTTAAAATAAGTTTAGTCATATTTTCCATATGTTTTATAGGTTGTTCGGAGGTTAGTCTCCACTTTCCCATTTTCTTCCCCAGTATTAGGGAGTTAGTTTTCCCTTCTTGTATTTAAGGGGTTTCAGTTAATAAAGAAGGAAGTCGAGAAGTTCATCACATGTCCTCTTGAGTACTTCTAAACTCAAAAAAGTTTTCAGTTTCTTCAGTGCTCAAACTACCAACATGGGGCGTCTTAGGAAGCCACCTCATCATTCTCTAGAACCTGTTAACCCCTCTCCCGCTACACACACTAGCTGAGCCATAACTCGTTTCGTAACATGGGATGGTATCAACTTCATACTAAGCTTTATGTACTATATGAGAATTAAAAAATAATTTAGCTATATAAATTTTTAGGACATAAGCTTGTTTAGAAAATAAAGAATCCTTTCTACAATCAGATTCAATTTTGTAAAATTCTTAGTTGGAAGCATCTTATTATTAAGATTATAGTTTCCAAAACTTCTCTACATATATGTATTCAATCGTTTAATGAAAGGCTTACTGATTTTGTTTACAGTTTTGAAATTCTCAAATTAGAAGAGGCAATACTTTCTTTTAAGAGCAATTCTTATACTTTAAGAATAATTCTCAGAACTACCCAATCAAACATGTTACCCACTCTAATCAAGCTTACAGCTGATTATGCAACCATTGATTTTTCATTTCAATCGATTGGTTTACTGTTCATTGAATTCTAAACTACAATGTTTGAAAGGTGAAAGTTCATTGGCTTCTTTAGAGAGCAAAACATCTATTCTTTCATAAGATGATAAAGAGTTTCGAAATTACTTTTTGCCAAGTTATAGTAGTAATTCTGCCTATCCCAATCATTCTGAAGATTCGATCTTGACATAGAACTTTACTTTTGGTTCTTCAAAGGATAAATCACCACCAATTTTGCTGCTTATATGCTAAGGCTTACGTAGTCGAACAAGGCCTAACAAAGTCAATATTTTACCTGAAATCCCTCGATTAAAGCCATGGCTAGAATAAGATAACTACAAAGAAGAATAATGTTGTGTACACTTCTCTTTTAAGAGTCTCTCTGTCCATCTTTCCTTTTTTACTATCAATTTGTACACAACTCATTCACACTTCTCTTTTAGAAGCTAGATCCCCCACACTAAGCTTAAAATCTTTTCTACCCCTTTTCAGCTCTTTGCAAGAGAAAAAGGAAAAAGTAGACAAAGTGCTATTAGGCTAAACATGACCGCAACGTTGAAAATTTACATAATAAGAAAGTACCTATCATTCTAGTACAGTTCGTCGCCTTCTAGGATGTGACGATCTAGCTAAGTTTGTTATTTTTGTTATCATAAAGTGCAGTATTTGGGGGAGGTGATAGAGACGAGTATGGACACTAGATTGTTGATTTTGTTTTGGGGAATCTCTGGGTCAAGGAAGAACAATAGCCTCGCAAAAGATACTATTTTCTTTGTTATCAAAAAATACAGCACACCTTTTACACATTTTCTTCTCAATTTCTCTCTATTCCTCACCCCCTCTTCTCTGTTTCCTATCTTATTACAATTATCATAGTAAGGTCTTATCATAATAATGCTTATTACGATAATCACACGCAAACGCAACGTATTTATAGGAAAGACTAACTAACAAATATAGAAATAAGAACCTGGGTGTATTTCCTGCGTACCTTGGACTTGTAAGGGTATTCAGTTGGATAATTCTCTTCTCTAAAAATTTCAAGAAATCGTTGCTTCACCTCCAGCTTTTTGTCAACTGATGAAACAACACGAACTACAAGAGCTTCTGCTCCAGGAATCTGAAAATACAAGTTATTGCAACAATCAGATAACAACACTTAGCTCATTGTCCAAATTAGTTCATAAATACTTACGTAACCTTATGGAAATTAACAGAATTAACAGTATAAACTATGGGAGGATTTGCTTCAGGTCTCAAAGAATAACATATAAAGCCACCATCAAATTAAAAACCAGGTTGTCAGCCCTTAGACTCTTTGTAATTATTTGTCATTTGTCTCAACTGGCAAAGGATTGAGTCTGCTAGATATAATTTTATGTGATTCACTATGAATCAACAATAAAATTTTAAGTGTATCGATTCCACATATATTAAGATGAAAAACAATCCTGCATTAAGAAAAGATAGCATTCTTTAAATAATTGTCACAAAATAACATAACTATCCCCTTTATTAAAGAAAAGCTTGTTAACCACACAAACATATTGGACAATATGATCATAAATGACCCACCTCATCATAACTTTTCCCTAGAAGTTTGGCCCTATCTTGTCTTTCCTCCTTCAGTCTCCTAAATAACCTCTGTTCTATGTGATCACTAAGTATGGTTCTTGGTAAATCTTTTGCTCCAAGAACAGCACTCTGTGGCAAGGGCTTACGCTCCCCTCTTTCAACCTCTTGAATGTAGCAATTAGGACAAGTATATTCAGCTTGCCCACCATCATTCCTCCGACCATTAAATAGAGCACAAATCTGATGTTGCCAGGCCTCGCACTTGTCACACTGAACCCACTGCACATATAAGAAAATATCAAACACAAAAAGCAAAGCAACCAATTCAATACTAGCATGCAAAGTTAAAGTAGCCTTATGTAAGGAAGCATTAGAATAGTACAACAAGCATTCACACACCCATTCTTCAGTTTCCTCATCATTTTTCTTCTTCTCAAACCTTGCCTTCAGTTTTGTAGTCCCATCAACAACAATAGTATCTCCACGAGCCTCGTTATAGCACGGAATACATAAATAATGCCTTGTATCACCTGTTCCCATATAATACATGGCATTGCGTTTGATGCGAGCACCACATGGTGTACAGTATATAGGAGGTGGCTCAAAAGTAAGCTTCTCAACGGCACACAACTGACAAGAGTTCTCACTCATCAGATGCTCCATTGCTTGATTTTTTTCAGCCTTAGACTTACTCTGCACAAAGCAAAGGAATGAGTCAAATGACAGGAATTTCAGTTAGAACTCGTTTCTATTGCATGGAAGAAAAAGGAAAGATGTAGTCAACAGGGGAATGTTTATGAGAAATCAAATGCTTTTTTAATTTATGGAGCACTGAACCAAAAGTAATCACCAAGAACTGAATGTGCGCTTTTACAACATTACTAGCTCGTACATTCCAGTAAAAGTGAATTGAGCAGAACATTAACAAGAAACTCCAATAAGTCCCTAAGCAATTGCTTTGCACATAATCTTAGATCATGATATAAATTTCAACTAGTATTCAAAGAGATCTTTAGGCTAATTCAAGAAATTGATATGGATTCATTGCTCATTCATTTAGCCACTTGAGAGAAAAGGTAAAACCGATAGCAATACCATTTCTTTTCTACAGAGGTAGCTAATCACAAATGACACTTTGTTGTGTCCTTTGGAAAGAATAAGCAGCTCAACCACTTTCAACCATCACAACTTTTTTGAGAGTTAGAGAGGAAAAGGATGGGTATCATGCATTGTTTTCTCTTCATTCATTTTATACGATTTTCCTGTACTGGGATCAGAAAGGGAAAGGAAATGATAACAATAGTAATGCCAAAAACATAATTAACAACTTAGGATATACCACACAAGTACAAGTTACTTTCTGGAAAAGGAATATATTGCTCACAAAGTGATTCAGGTTTCTACAGCTTACCATTAAAAAGAAAATCTATCTGAAAGTAGTACGACAATTATCATCAATTTGTAGTGCAACATTGCTAACACAGAAAAAATAGATAAGCCAATATTTTTTAAAAGATGGGATATTGCACACTTCGCAAAAGTTTCAAAATTTACTGCAGAATGTTCCACCAATTGCAGTAATTTATTTGGAAATTCCAAAAAGAAAAATGCTAGTGATTAATAAAAGGATACATAAGGCACAAACAGGAGTGTAACAAACAATCTTTTAACTGGTGAACTTGAAAAGGCACAAAACAAAAGAGAACTCTCACCTGACCGACCCACTGTCTAAGTCCAATAATATGGTCTCTAACTTGGTCAGGAGTGAACAGTTCAGTCAAAGACACCCCCTTTACGTTTGGTTTTCCAGTCTTGGTTCCAGCAACTTCCAAACGTAGGGTGACATTTTCTTGTTTCAGTAAATCAGGTTCTTTCTCAACTTTCATACTCTCCTGTGTCACTGATCTAATGGACTCACTATGTATAAAAGAATCAACACCAAGCCTTTGGCTACTCACATCATCCATGTTATCTTTCCGCATCTCGCTACTACTTGGACTTCCTTGTCTAGAACTAACAGGAAGTTCTGACTTCACCTCCATACGCTCAGGCTTGATTGGCATACAAGCATCCCTGTGATTGAAATCTTGGCACTGGACTTCCAGGGATGCATAGCACTCACCAATTGTAGAAGCTGGCACAGCAGAACCTTCACTCTCAGGCTTGAAAGAATGAGGGGATTGCTCTATCTTCATTCGTTTCATAGCTGGTTGTACATCTTCAGAAAATTCAATAACAGCTGAACTTTTTGACATTAATGGCGCTGAATTATCAGTAGTCTCGAAGGATTTGTTGGACAAGAAAGAATTTGTTGCTGGCCGAGTGCGTCCCTTCACTTGTGCTTCTATAAACTTTTTGACAGGAACACAAACAGGGCAACTAGCATCTCTGCAGTGCTTGAAGTGTTGAATCAAAACCTTAGTATGCTGGCACCGAGGATGGGTGCATGGAAATAAATTGCATCTTCCCATATGTCTCAGCAAGTTCTGGGCGTTAACACAATTAAACTCTGGACATTTCCCTTCAGGGGCTGTGCATCGACGAGCATGCCACAGGAATAAAAGCCACCTCTGTTGATTTTTAAACTGTCTGTCACGTGTTGCATTTCCAGATCTATAGGTGGCATTTTCCAGGTTTTGCGGCTCAGATGTGCTTCTATGAGGAACTGTTTGAACCATAATAGATCCTTCAGAAGATAGATTATTAGGTTGAGCCTCATCTTGCCCAGAGATTCTTTGACAGAAATCTTGTTGGACACGATGCTCAAGTGACATGTTTTCAGAGATGCAAGTTTTGTCTTGTGATTGACGAGGCCATTGACCATGCAAGACTGAATCTGATTCTGTTCCAACAGTAATGCAGTTAAAATCACTTTGGGACTCTGAAACAAATTCATGCTGAAGCAAGATCTCTTTCTTTTGCTGGGAATTTTGAGTAACTGAGGAACAGATATGATGTTGTCCAGTTGGAAGAGACAAACTTTGTACACGCCTAGAACGATCTTCAACGGCATTTTGCTGGAATTGGTTTTTTAACTCGGATATTTGTCGCTGTTCAGAGGTTTGTGAGATTAAAATCTCATGGTGTCGCTCCACTTGAGGCTCAAGCTTCACTTCAGCACTATGATCAGAAGCGAACTGAGAGTGACCAAAAGCACTATTGTTCATCAGATGCTGGTGCTGATGACCTTGCCTCTTATTTAGGTGTTGCTGCTGAAAGAATGACTGTTGCTGAAACTGATTAGACTGTTGCTGAAACTGATTAGACCGTTGCTGAAATTGTTGCTTCTGATGAGATTGAAGCAGACTCTCTCCAGATGCTATTTGGGACTGAAAATTCATCTTTTCAGACTGATCAAGTGTTTGGGGTTCCAGCTTCATATTTGCAGTACATTGAGTATCATGTAAACTGGACTCGTTATTAATGGAAGTAGAATTCATTTTTGACACGGACTGCGTGCTCATAGAACTTAGATTTTGAGTGTTCATCGTTGATCCAACAGAAGTTACAGCTCCATAGAAATTTCCAGAACCAAAAGAATCAGCCGAACCCACCCCATATCCTTCCCCTGAACCTATTTTAAATTAGATGACACTTTAACAATAGATGTCAAAAGCCAAAGCAAACATACAAGACAGAGAACTGAGAGAGATTACCCAGCATCAATTGTTTCTGATGTTGATCAAAATGCTGCTGTAATGGTTTCGGGGAACTAGCATAGGGAATCGCATTCCTGTAGCCCTCTGAAGTACTAGGGTCATTCACAAGGTGAAAATTGTCTGTAATCATTCCAACACCACCATTCAAAGGCCCATCAGATAAACCACAAGGTTTTTGTAGCAAACCAGATCGGATGTTGCTACCCATTTGGCTACCCAGGTTCTGCAATATATGATTGTTCTGACCACCCACATATGACTTTTGATGCAATGGTTGTGATACCATAGTATCAAAAGAAGAATAACCACAACTGTTCTTAGAAGATTCCATACTCACAAAAGCAGGGTTTGTATTGTTATTACTAAATCCAGGAGTTGGAATCATTTGGTTCGTCATCCTTTGCACCCCTATGGATGACATATTCGTACCAGAACTGATGGAATGACTGGGTTGTGATTGCTGATATCCATTAGCTTCATTTCCTGTAAACAAAGAATTTCAATCATATGCAAAGCATAGATAGAAGTAACTATGGAAGTTGTAATTGAGGCCTTAATTTGTAATAAGTACCACCCTGAATACCACTAGTTGGCAACAGCCCTCCTGTGTTGACAGTTGTCAGAGCTATGCTATCACAGGCTGTGGAAGAAATCATCATTGTATTTACAGAAGAAGCCATCAGGTTGGAATTCCCATTGTGTGACATACCCGGGGTCGGTATCATTGTAGCAATGGAAGAGGACGAATTAGCAAGCTGTACATTTCGTTGGTTGTGGATATTTGCAGGAGGGCGTAGCAGTGCACTCAAACGACTCTCTAATGTACTCACATTCATATACTCCTCCTACAAGAAAAGTTCTAATGCTTGTGAATCCAAAGAGATAATATGATCAAGAATCGAATGAAAGGGAGAGGTTCAACAACAAAATTTCTATAAGTATGTGATAGTGATTATTATCATCATTACCAACCAATCAATCACAATATAATATAAGCAATTAGATCTCCAGGATAAAAACAGAGTTGAAGGGAAGATAAATAAAGCACAAAAATGAACCTTTGACCGAGCAGCTTTGAACAGACCATTCTCCAGGCGTTTAGCAATGTCCCTATACTTCTGCTTCTGTGGTTCACCAACTGGATGAGACTGCCGCTGCAGTATAATTCGAAATCTATACAGCATCCACGAAAATAAGTCAATGTGAGAAACACAATTTTGTTAAACAACAGGCAAATAAATGTTATTACTAATATTTGTCTATGAATATTTGCAATGTGCTGTTTAGGAAACTAGCAGCCACAACCAAATGTTTTTAAATATAAATCTACATGGAATATTTAAACATCCAATCAGTGAGTACAATGCCACCAAAAAGGTGAGTTCAATAAGGATCTCCATCCATGATAACCCAAATCGAAGGTAGTACTCAATGCTGAAAATCCACTTATGACCGGAAAAACAAGAAAGAAAAACTGGAATAACTGAATGTATCTTGGGAAAATTCTAATAGCCCTTGAACAAAAGTAGAGACATTAAAGTTCGCCTACATGTATAAATGAATTACATGCAGAAGAATGGACAAGACTTTTAATAACTAAAATTACTGGCAGAAACACCCTTAAATTTTGTAACCAACTATCTTCACCAGAGACTTTGGTGCTAAAGAAATAAAAGACGATGCAGTAAAATAAATTAATATCAAGCTAATACATGTGACTTATAGTTTCATCATGAAATAAAACACGCTAGTAAGAAACACAAATGTGGTAGAACCAAAACCATATTAAAGGCATAGCCTTCCCAAATCTTTAGTTTTCAACGAATAAGAAAACATGATCACATTGGTGAAATAAAAATCATTCATAAACTAAAAAATATGATCACATTGGTGAAACAAAAATTATTCATACATTTTTTCCATCATCGAAATCCGAGCACTGTGAAGATCAGGGTCCATGCCAAAGACAGAATTAGAAGCAGCATTTCCACCAGAGGCTAAATTCTGCATCCGGGCAGGAGGAAGGTTACTTCCATTCTGCTGACATAACTGATTAGGAACCTGTCCTGAGATCTGCCCAGATACATGAGCCGGCATATTCATCTCCTTTTCCAATATGAACAAGTCATGCCGCTCTAGAGCCAATTGCAAGGCAAAAAAAATCAGCTTCCAGGAATATATATTGTTAGTAAAACCAATTTGAAGATGAAGAGAAAAGGCGAAAAGTTGACTTGAAAACAAAAGATTGTTTTGTAGATTGATAAAAATGGCAAGAGAAAATGCACATAATATGAACACAAGCAAGCACATCTGGATACTTAAGAGGCAAGACAAAGTTACCGAGGCTTAAAAATAAAGGTTGGCGCCTAGCAACAGAAAGAAATCAAAATCGCATGAAAAGGCAAATCGGGTTAATTCCAAATTGAGGATGTTGGGAAACAGTTTAAAAATGCAGGAATTAAAAAACATCGATAGTTCAAT
The DNA here is from genome assembly GCA_025531955.1 of Erythroxylum orinocense. Taxonomy (NCBI): domain Eukaryota; kingdom Viridiplantae; phylum Streptophyta; class Magnoliopsida; order Malpighiales; family Erythroxylaceae; genus Erythroxylum; species Erythroxylum orinocense. The sequence continues at coordinate 32,984 of JANZLX010000146.1, forward strand.
GAAGCAAGACAAAGATCAAATAATAAACTAATAGAAATAGCAAAGCAACCCTAGTACCTAAGATAGTTAATCCAGGAAAATGGAAAGGGGAAACCCTAGCAAACCTGAAAAAGAAGTAATAACGACCAACGGCTTGGAATGATGATCGTCGTCGACGAGAATAAGTCTGCAACTTGGACCGTCGCACGTGCGATTTTACCCGTTCTTCATCTACTCTACCGCTTACAAGTCAATAACAAAGATTAGAACATTGGATTGACACCACCAGCAAGAACAAGAGGATGAGGCTTGAAGGATCTTTATTTGCGCTCCGATACTAATATGAATTAACATCAACAAACTATATTAATAATAAGAGAAATTTTATGGACTTTAATTTTTTATAGGCAAAAGAATTAATAACAAAACTCACAAAGCTAAGTCAACAGAGTCGAAGAACCGAAGCCCAAAAGATGTGTACGTGGACCGACGTCACCCCGTAAGCGTTAAAATATAGATAATTTTGATTCCATTAAATAAAAATTATTGATTAGTCCAATACGTTCAGATTTAAATATTTATACCAAATGAATAATTTTCATTAGTTACTAAATTAAGGTACTTTTATATGAATAAATTTATTTTTTGGAAAAAAATTAAGTATTTTATTCTTTATAAATTTCATAAAGACCTTATTCCTTCAGTTATTATTTTTATGTTAAGGAGTTCATTTTCTCAAGAAACATGAAACTCGAGATTCTGGACTACGTACAACCCCGTCAACAGGCTGAATTGAATACAAGTGATTGTGGTTTATCTAGACCAGCTACATATAGGTGAATTGAATACAATATTTGGAAAATTTGGCAAAGCCAATTGCTACATATAGGTGTTTAGCTATGCACCATTATCAGTAACATACATAAATTGGTGAATTGTTATACTTCTGGGAGACATTGTTGAGCACCTTCCAACGACAACATAGAGCTGCTCTGAAGCTGCCTGCTATGCGTGACCATAGACATGCGCTCATCGGACTGCAAAAAGGTCATGGCGTAAAACATGCAAATGCAAGTCACATAGAAAGAGGAAACAGAGACCTTTTCACCATTTGGCTCATCCCCTTTCCATTTAGCTGCTCGTAAGCATTTAGAGGATGAGAAATTTCAGATTTGAAAACATAGAACAAGCTACGCTCAGACTTTTCATAGCTTGTGTTTTATATAAACAAGGACCTGACTTATAAAAAACATAAAGGTACATGCTCAAGTCACGAACCAAATGGAAGAATTATACTTACTCCGAACATAAAGCCTTATGTCGAACTGGCCAGATTTGAGATATATGAAGCCAGATAGAAAGAAAGATTCTACCAGCGTTCTCAAAGTGTAAAGACAACAAATGAGCACACAAATAACCATACATCCCATTTGATAACATACTGTAAAGTTTATAAGGCCAAAAATAATTCGTGCTGCGGCACATGGTCGTAGAAAAATCACTATTAGATGAAACAAAATCCTTTTCTCCCAAAATTAGTCTTGACTATATGAAGTAGTGTTCCTAGACTTGTTTAAGCAAACTGACGAGCTTGATATTAAAGCTAATGATTCTGGCATATCAGCAACCTCAACAACAATCAACAATTGAACAAAGAAGAGCATAAAACACCTCCTATAAATTACAACTCTTCAGTTATAAAAATATATCAAAAAGACAATTTATCATATTTGAGTCCAAACTTAATTTGAAATGAAAGCACAAAAGCCAAAGATGAGTAAAAGTTCCAACAAATTGAAAACAATAATAGGTATTAAGGGCATAGCCTAACCGTATTTGCATATATTAATATTCAAATTCCATCTTCTCAGTATTAAGAATTTAACTTTGTGGTAAAAACTTCTCAGCTTCATATATCAGCCAACTCAATGATTGAGTCTTTCTAACTAGTTTTTCCTATATATATATATATGCACAAATAAATATATTTTCAAACAAGTCTTTTGAAAAATGTTGAGACACCTTAAGAATAGGAAGGAAAAATCGATTCAAGTAGGGGACATTTCTCTGCTAGTATATGTTATGACACCTCCCTTGAAAACTTACTTTCGAAGGAAGAATAAACATAAGAATCACATGTCAATGGAAAATGTCAGCAGTGAAGAGGTTAATGATATCTGTCAACTACCTGCAGGTACTCCATGATCATCACTTCCACTTATCATGGGATATCTGCAACAACCACTTGCTTATTTGTTTAGCTAAGTTTTAGGAAGTTTGTTACGACCTTACTAGTATAAATAAACTGATCAACATGTGTCATTTATTATGGAGTCATTTGTCTTTATTGTATTGGAGATTTGTCCACTTCCCACGGACTATCTTTGAGTGATTAAGATTCTTTCACTCAAGTTCGCAAATAAAAAAAATCCATTTCATTATTTATCTTCTTAGTAGCTCCTACCATTTTGGTATCAGAGCTAAAGATCCTACAATGGTTACCACACGTTCCTCTTCCAGCGGAATACCACAACCTTCGACACAACCACCGCAACCCCCAGCCACTGCCATACCTTCCTCCAGCAATCCGATGGTTTCAAAACCCACCGTCACACAAACCCAACCCCACATTCGCACCCAACAATCACGCCCATGGGATGTGGAAAGGCAAAACCACATATCCAAAGGTCTATGCTTTCAATGTAATGAGAAATTTGGTCCTGGTCATCGTTGCAAGACGGCTTCCCTCACACTCATGGAGTTAGAAGATGCCGATTAAATTGAGGAAGAAAGCCTATATGAAGAAGACGATGCTACCCATGCTGAAATCTCATTTCACGCCATCTTAGGGAAGTCTTCTTGTGCCACAATGAAGTTGCAGGGGTCTCTCAAAGGACGACAAGTACTGATCCTTCTTGACAGTGGGTCTACCCACAATTTCGTGTCTGAAAAATTGGTGGAAGAATTGCAATTGCTAGTTAAACCTGTTTCGACATTCGGGATGCAAATCGGCAATGGCCAAGTAGTCAGTTACAATTGTCTTTGGCCCAACCTTGCTGTTCATTTGTCAGGCCTCACCATCACTCAAGATTACTACCCTTTTTCTATAGGTGGAGCAGATTTGGTGCTGGGAATTAAATGGCTAGCTTCCTTAAATACAGTTCAAGCTAATAGGAATGAGTTATTCTTGATTTTTAGGTTAAACGACAAGCGTTATAAGCTACAAGGGGTTCCACCAAAATCAACTAAAGCAACATTCCAGTATCTCTCCAAAGATCCGGAATAACCAGGTAATCTTCTCCTTCCGGAGGTTAAAAATTTACTGCATAACTTTGCCTCGGTTTTTGCAAAACCTGCTACCTTACCTCCTTACCGTCAACACACTCACACCATACCATTATTTCCTGACTCAAAACTACCAAATATTCGACCCTATCGCCACCCATATTTTCAAAAATCTGAAATTGAAAAGCAAGTTACTGATTTGCTAAAATCAGGTTTTATCAGGCCAAGTACCAACCCATTTGCTAGTCCTGTTCTTCTTGTTAGGAAAAAAGATAATACATGGCGTATGTGCATTAACTATAGAAGCCTTAACCAAATCACCGTTCCAGATAAATATCCCATACCCAATGTCGATGAACTTCTTGATGAATTACATGGCGCTTCCATCTTTTCCAAAATTGATTTACGTTCCAGTTACCATCATATACGAGTACACCCTGCTGATATCTATAAAACAGCCTTTCGTACCCATTCCGGCCATTATGAATTTACTGTCATGCTTTTTGGCCTTACCAACGCCCCCTCCACTTTCCAATCCGCTATGAATGACCTTTTCCGTCCATACTTGCGCAAATTTGTACTCGTCTTCTTTGACGATATCCTAATATATAGCTCGTCCCTTAAACAACATCTCCAGCACTTGCAGACTATTTTGCAGTTACTCCAAGAAAACCACTATTATGCCAAAGCCTCCAAATGCTTATTTAGACAGCCCAGCATTTCCTTTCTTGGGCATATTATCTCAGCTGAAGGAGTTGGTGTTGATCAGAATAAAATTCAATCAGTTTTGGGTTGGCCAATTCCAGCTAATGTGAAGGAGCTATGCGGATTCTTAGGCTTGACAGGTTACTATCGCAGGTTTGTTCAAGGTTATGGCTTGATAGCCAGGCCACTATCTGATCTCACCAAGAAGAATGCTTTCCATTGGTCTCCAAAAGCATAATAAGCCTTCTTACAACTCAAACATGCCTTGACAACGGTTCCTGTCCTCCGTTTGCCTGATTTCTCCCAACCGTTTACAGTGGAATGTGATGCTTCATCAGAAGGAATAGGGGCTATTCTTTTGCAAGCTGATCATCCAATCACCTATTTCAGTAAGGGATTTTCATTTTCCAAAAAATTTAAATCCACTTATGACAGGGAGTTGCTTGCTCTTGTGTTGGCATTGCAGAAGTGGAAACACTACCTTTTGGGCTGTCATTTTTTTGTGAGGACAGATCATCGAAGCCTTAAATATCTCCTAAACCAGCGTGTGACCACTAATGAGCAGCAACGGTTACCTATGAAGTTATCGCCTTTTAATTTTACCATTGTCTACAAAGCAGGGAAAGAGAATATCGGTGTTGATTCACTTTCACGAAGACCCCATCATGCAGATTTTTTAGCCTTGTGATATCAATTCCATTGGACTTTGCTCATTGGGTTGGCTCTCTTCAAGAAAACCCATACACTTGTGACATCTTGGCAGCTATTCAACAATCCCCATCCACTCAACCAGATTTCCATGTGGTGGACAACAAGCTTTATTACAAAGACAGGTTAGTGGTTCCATATATTACCACACTTCGCCAACAACTTCTTTCAGAATCACATGATACACCTACGGCGGGACATGGTGGCTATTTGAAGACCTTAAAAAGGCTCTCTTCAAATTTTTTATGGCCTAAAATGAAGCAGAATGTTCGTACTTATGTTCAGAATTGCTTGGTGTGCCAACAAGCAAAATACCAAACTTTAGCTCCTGTTGGTCTCCTACAGCCCCTTCCGATACCAGCCCGAATTTGGGAGGATATCTCACTGGACTTTATTTCAGGTCTACCCAAGTCTGGTGGCTATGACACTATCTTGGCGGTCGTTGATCGTCTTAGCAAGTACTCACACTTTGTACCTATTGCTCACCCTTATACTGCCAAATCTATTGCTGAAATATTCGTACATCTTCATGGCATACCGAGATCTATAGTTTCTGATCGTGATGTTATATTCCTCAGTACTTTCTGGCAGGAACTCTTCTGAATTAGTAACACCAAATTACGTATGAGCACCTCTTATCATCCCCAAATGAACGGCCAAACAGAGGTAGTCAACCGATGCTTGGAGACTTACTTATGGTGCTTTGCGCATGAACAACCACGTAATTGGAGTCCCTATCTGCCATGGGCTGAATTTTCTTTCAATACTGGGTTCCATTCTTCCACTGGCACCACACCCTTCAAGTTTGATACATGTTGGGTCCCGTTTCCGGAACCCAACCTATCGATCAACGAATCATATCATACGATCATACCTTAACTAACATCGCTTCAATTTTTTTTGATTATTATTCAATCAAAACGATTTCAATCTCCAATTTGAAATTCATCCCTTACTCAACCTCAATCAATATGATCCTTCATATGCAAAAACATTTTAATCATTCACCACAAATCATCTCTTTTTATTCCAAAATTTGCTTATTAACAAATTTCACAATTTATATTCGAATTTCCTCAATTCAAACGAAAAACTTCTTCCAGTGCATTTCATTCCAACTCAACTCATCTCCTGCCATTCATACACAATTTACAAGCCATATCCATACACCATTCCACATTTCATAATCCTACACATGCCTAAGTACCATCAATTCATACACAAAAAGCACTTCAATAATTTAGACCAACCATCACAATTCCTTAGACCTCCTGTCCGAAATTCCAGCATAACACACACAACCAATCGTCATCCCAAAATCATACGTAATTTAAATACAAAACCATAATCCATTTTTCTAATTTAGAAACAAATCCATTACAGTACCAATATCCAAAATCCAATGTATACAAGATACAAAAATCCCCAGCTTCTCACAACTATCTAACTAAAAAAAATAATACAACATGTTGGAACCCGTTTCCGGAACCCAACTACTTAATCCGAAAAACGCAAACATAAACATGATTCCTTACAAACTCTTCTTGCTCTGATACCATAAATGTAGGGTCCCGATCTCGAAGTCGGACCCCAACCGAAAAACAAACAGAAAACAATGAACATAGCGAAGGTATCGAAATAAAAAACAAATCGAAGCGGAAGCAAAAGCGAAAACGAAAATCGAAGAATCGGATTGCAAATTTCGAAACGAACCGAAATCGGATTTCTCTTAATCGAAAGCCAACAAATCAAAAGCGGAACAAAGCGAACAAATCGAACGTGGATCCGAAATCCGAAAACATGTATAGGATAAAAACTATCGAGTCGTAACGGATAACCAAATGCGGAACAAAATCGAATGCAAATCGCGAAATTCGACAGAAACGGATTTCGAAGCGAAGTGAATCGATAAGAAAATCCAAATTGAAGCAAACAAAGTATCGGAAACGGAATTCAAATTCCAAAGCAGAAACATAAAGCGAAAACGGATCCGACATCCGAACACAATTATCGAAGAAAAATGTCGCGTCGCATTGGAAACCTTAGACTAATTCAATCCGGTATATTTTTTTTTCTTTTTCATACAGCCATCTTTGTTCAAATTATGCAAATAGCAAAGTCTCACTTTATAAACCTTTTCTTATACACTCATATAAATTTCAATTCTCATTTTTATACCCATTTTATCAAAAATTCGGTAGCATAACGGCTGCATTTTTACTAACCCAAACCTGCAAAGTGTTTAAAACACACTTCTACAATTCCTAATCAATCACACAAACATCAAAATCCACCAGACCCTCCGTCCGGGATCTCAGCATGAAAAAACGCACTCCTATATCTAAACTTCTCAATAAACCTCAATCTTTAATCAGAATCATCTACACACAAACTACTCATAATCATAAACAAATCCCATAACTTATTTCCATACACAAATTCATATACATCAAAAACTAAATACTTCATAAACATATATGGCATTTCAAGCTATATACAAATTAATACCAAAAATCCACATTACTCAAAGCTAACTTATACAAATTACAAAAACATACAAAAGTTGAACTAACGTCTTGACCATCTTTCATCCGATCTCCTACTCAAATACCTGGAGATGGAGATGAGAGGGGGGTGAGCTAGATAGCTCGTGGATAATAAGTTTATAAAACGAATAATAAGCAAAAACCATTTTTCAAGACGTTTGTCATTTTTAAACATTTCATAGTCGGAAATTTATCAAAGGCTCATTTTCAAAACTTTTTAACTTTTCAAAATCTCTCATAAACAATTTCTAAACTTTCAAGGTTGAAATC